>CAJDSM010012081.1:4292-22625 GCA_903981925.1 Ostrea lurida | reverse complement strand
TGTCACATCAGCAGCCAAACTCCTGTCCATTATCAACAAGGGGCCCATGGGCCTTAATGGGCACCTGAATATCACACGTAGAACAGAAATTTGATGTGTGTATATGGTGTGAGTGTGCATGCTCATTAAATCTATGCACCCATCTTGTGTGCTAAATTTTCACAGTTACAGAAGATAATTTGAAGCTTGATCCCTTATCACGTGTGAAACGTGCTAACCCATCCACATAAACTAATTTTGAGAATAATTCCTTTTGAACAACATACAACATAAGTCATGGGAAATTAATATATCTATAAAAGTTACGGAAAACACATATGTTTGTTTTTTAACTGAAATGGGTGTATCAACACCGATATGACTGATTAGTTGTTCAATTTGTTTACAGGTGAATAGGTTGAATCCATGCTATGCATGATTCAGCCGCATATAAAGTAGAAATTTGAGTTTTATAAGTCATTCGAAATTTGCTGCTACATTGCATCTGACAATCACTCAACCCCTTCCCAGCATTGTTTTTGTAAATATACATATTTTAGTGTTACTGCTTCATTTAATGTATTTCTTTTGTTGAATGTATACTAGTATATTGAAAGTGAAAGTGTTGTGAAAGACAAAATTTTGTACATTTTTGTAAAATAAAAGAACGCTGTTTTTACACAGGTGAGCCAGGTGCTTGGTAAGGGACACATACTAAAGCCAATGCTTGGTGAAGGGACACTCACTAATGCCAGGTCCTTGGTAAAAGGGACACTAAGTAGATGCTGTGAAGGAACGAATTGCCAATCTGGTGAAGGGACACCACTAATGCCAGTGCTTGGAAAGACACTCACTAAGCAGTCTTGGTGAAGGACACTAATGCAAAGTGCTTGTGAAGGCATAACAACCAGATATTGTGAAGAACAAGTCAGGTGCTGGCAAAGACACTAAGCCAGTGATTGTAAAGGACACAAGAGGGCCAGGTGCGGTAAGGACACTAATCAGGTCATTGTAAAAGGGACACAAAAGCCAGGGCGGTAAAAGAGCTATTCAGGTGCTGGAAGGACTGAGACGCTTCAAGTCAGTGATTGGTGAAGCGACACCAATGCCAGGTGGCTGGTGAAGGGACACTAGCCACGGTGTTGTGAACGGGACACTATGTAGTCTGGTGAGGGACACTAAGTGACTGGGGGGCATTAAAACTATATTAAATATAGAAAAAAATTTTCAAGAATTAGACCAGCGTAATCCGGAAATCCCAACCATTAAAACTTCCCTGACGCAGAAGTATGAACTGATATTTTTTAAAGCGCAAGGCACAGTCAGTTACAGGCATAATGACATGGGTTACAGGTAGCATTAGCCAAGGATAGGGTCGCACTTTTAACACTGGAAGATTAGAATCTGTCCGGCACTCGTTCCAAACCTAAGAGTTACATAGGATCAACACCTAACATAGTAATGTCCGTCACACAAACGCACTGACACATTAGTTCCCTTCACCAAAGCACCTGACATTAGTGAGTGTCCTCACAACACCTGACGAGTGTCCCTACACCATGCACGCTGACATTAGTGCCCGTCAACAAGCACCTGCATTAGTGTCCTCACATCACCTGACATTAGGAGAGTCTCATCCCACCGAAGCACGACATATCCCTCACCAAGCACGCTACAGTTAGGAGTGTCCCCATTCACCAAGCACCTGACAGTAGGTCCGAGACAGAAAGCGAGAGAGTAGCAAGTACTCAACATGGAGACGCCGGGATCAACTACAAGAGAAATCGATTCACGGAGAACTAGAACTATATCGTATTATATTTTGATGCGCGTGCTAAATAGTGAGTGCATCCTACACCAAGCACCTGACATTGTCCTACACGCAAGCACCGACTGTAGAGTCCCTTCAGACAAATACCTGACATTAGTGAGTGTCCTTCCCAAGCACCTACGTAGTGAGTGCCCTACACAACAAGCACGCTTGACATGCATGCGTATCACAGAGAGCGAGCTATAGCGGACCCTTACCAAGCACCTGACCATAGTGAGTGCCCTCACAAGCACCTTGGCATAGTGCCCTCACCAAAGCCCTGACATAGAACAGAGCCCTCACCAAGCACCTGAGAATTAGAGAGCCCTTCACCAAGCACAGGAAATTAGGATCCTTACCAAGCACCTGGCATAGTGAGCCTTTACAAGCACCTGACATTAGTGTCCCTCCCAGCATCTGACATAGTTCCCTCACAAAGGGACAGCCACTAACACAGGTGCTTTGGTAAGGACACTACAAGGTCAGGTGCTTAGGAGGGACCCTAATGCCAATGTGCGATGAAGACACTACATTGTCAGGTGCTGTGAAGCAACACTAATGCCAGTTGCTTGGTGAAGGGACACTAAGGTCAGGTGCTGATGAAGGGACACTCCCAATGGCCAGTGCTGATGAGACCGCGCAGCCACTATGGCCAGGTGCTTGTGAAGGACTCTACAAATCAGGTGCTGCGAACGAACAATGTCAGGTGCGTGGTTAAAAGGACAGCAAAGCTGGAGGGATGAGAAGGATAACACACGCACATGCTGGAAACGAGAGACCTTACTAGAGTATACAGATGCGATGCGATATGATATATCGCTCAATAGTTCAGAGGCATGTGAATATATATACGAAGGATGGGATGAATGAAAATATGCTATAGCGCACGGTAGGTTGCGGTGAGCTAAGGACACGAAATGATGGGGGCATATGATGAAGGACAGTACTAATGCAGGACCTTGATAAGGTACACAACGTCCAGGGTTATGGGAGAAGCGGAACTGTCTGAGAGTGAGGCTCTGGAGGACTAGGTCGAAGACGAAGACGGGTAAGGAGCATCAGTAATGCCAGGGCTTGTAAGGACACTCACAAGTCAGGTGCTCTGGTGAGGACACTAAGAAATGTTGGTGAAGGCGACTCAGGTCACTGCTGTGAAGGGACCTACTGTTAACTGCTTGGGAGAAGGGACATTCACTAACCAGGTGCGGCTGGTGAAGGAGAGCTGAGCGAATGAATAGAAAAGTGTTTAGTAAGAAGAATGATCAGCTTAGCGCACCGAGCACATTCTATCTATGAGAGAGCTAGGAGTCTATAGCGCACAGTAGGTAAAAGCGAGCAGAGCAACACACGATCTAAGCCAGCTGCTTGAAAGGGACACCGAATGGCCAGTGCTGGTAAAGGGACACTAATGCCAGGTCCTGGTAACAGGAACACAAATGCCAGTGCTGTAAGGAGACTAATTCAAGGTGCTGGTGAAGGGCGAGACCTTACAAGTCAAGTGAGGTGAGGGACACTAAGCCAGTCTGTGAAGGGACACAAGTCAGGCTGGAAGACACTAATGTCAGGTGCTTGGAGAAGAAAAAAACTAATGACAGTCTGTGAAAGGGACACAGTTCAGATGCCTGAAGAGGAAACTAACAGACACACAGCGCGGGAATGAAAGGGACACAAGCCAAGGTGCTGTGAGGACTCCGAAAATACAGGATGAAGGACACCACAATATAGTGCTTGGTGACGGACCTTACGAAGCCAGGTGCTTGGTGAAGGGACACTAAGGCCAGGTGCTTAGGAAGGACACAATGTCCAGGTCTGAGAAGGGACCACCACAATGTCAGGTTGGAAGGACACAATTGTGTGCTATGATGAAGGGACATCCACAAGTCAGGTGCTTGTAAAGAGCACTCCACGAATGAAGGTATTTGGTGAAGGCTCGAAGTCGTGCTGGTGTAGGACACAATCAGTCTGGTTAGGACACTAATTCAGTGCTGGGAAGGGACACTCACTAAGGTCAGGTTTTCTGTGACACAAGGACCTAAAATCAGAGGTCTGCTGAAGACACTCCACTAATTCAGCGTGCAGGGAGGGGACACTAACAGAGTAGGTGCGGTGACAGGACACCAACTAATGCAGGTGCTGCGTAAGAGAGATATTAGAGATGCAGAGAGCTACTTGAAGGGACTACAACTATATACAGGTGCTTAAGCGCTGACGTAAGGACAGGTGCTGGTAGGGACCTAATGCCATCTAGGAAGGACACCACTAAGTAGTGCGTGGGAGACGATGAGGGATCAGCGAGAGAGCGAAAGTGTCGCTAATGGGGTACCGGTAGAGCTCGATCACGTATAGCCTGATCTTTGTATGGGGTATCTGAAATGCAGGGTGGCAGTGGCATGAGCGTATATGTGTATATGAGAGGCGAAGCGGGACAAGAGAGCAAACCGGGTTCACACAAAACTGAGCAGTTCGGCGCACTATATGGCGAGCACAACGAGAGTGCTGGAAGAGAATACTGCGAAGGGTTGAGAGCAAGCGTGACCCTTACAGAAGGAGATGTTATGTTGCCACGAAAGGGAGATTTACTTGGTATGAGTATTGGTAGGGGAGAGAAGAGCTTAGACTACGGATATGAGAGGTCAGGATACTTAAGGCAGAGCAAAGTATCGTTAGTGTCTGGAAGGGGAAGGACTCTAAGAGTGGAGCGTTAGGAAGGGCAGCAGCCACTAACCGCAGTGAGGCACCTGTATGCTGAAGGGACAACTAATCAGGAAATTCGGTAAAAACATACGGGACCTTCATATATCACTCAGGGCAAGGGCTGGTGAAGGGACGAAGGATTGAGCTATGCTTAAGTGTCGAGGAACGAGCGATATTAACAATTAAGATTGCTTGGTGAAGGGACACGAATCTCGGTCTTGGGAAGGACCTACGTCAGCTGGAAAGGACACAAATGCAGTTCTGTTAAAGGATACAATTCAGGTGCTTGTGAAGGGACGAGACTCACAAATGCGGTATTGGTGAATGGGACACTAATGCAGGTGCTTGGTGAAACGGAGGACAACAACGTCAGGTGCTGTGAGAGACAACCTTGAGTGCAGCGATGCGGTCTTGGGGAAGACACTAGAAGCCAGCAGGATGCTAGGGAAGACTGGAGAGCACACTGAGATGCCTGGTAAAGGGGGACACGAAGGCAGGGCCTAGGCTAGGCGTGAGCCAACATGCCATGCTTGGAAAGAAGGGAACGCATATATGGAGAGGTTCGGTGATTTAGATCTTCGACTAATATATATCACAACCGCTGCTGGTGAAGAGACCTACCTAAATTCAGGTGCGTGAAGGGGGGATAATCCAACGAAGGCAGCTATGAAGACAGCAATGCAGGCTGGAGTATCACCTATATATATTGTCAGTGCGGTGAAGGACACAAATGTCAGGTGCTGGTGAAGGGACAGCTGGTAAATGTAGTCGGCTCACTCCGGGAATCTTATAGTAAGGCAGGCGAATATGAGGAAAACACATAAACAGTGCACGAAATGGAAATAACGAGGACATATAGCTGCGGATTGCTAGGGAAACTTTATATGAACTAGCTGCACACGGGTAGGACAGCGACTAAGGGCAGGTGCTGTTGAGCAGGACACGAACCTAGAGTGAAGAGGCTGTCGGTGAAGGGTACCAGAATGAGCAGTTTGGCGCCAGAGTTTGATATGACAAAGTCATCGAGAGTCATGTAACACACGAGCTACAATGTCAGTGCTGATAAGGACACCACTAATGTCAGGTGTGAATAAAAGTATCACTCAACTATATCAAGTAAATGAAAAGTCGTCATCACACCGAAGAAGGTGGAACAACGTAAGACAATTACAGGAGTGAGCAGGCAAAACAACTTGGCATGGAAGAAGAGTCGAACACTACACTAAGTCAGTGTAAGTGAAGGACGAAAGTCAGAGTGGGAGAGCTACACACCGTCATAATAACAACGGGCAGTGCGACGAGGACACAATGCAGATCTTGGTGAGAGGGACACTCACAAGCAGGTGCAGAAAGGGATACTAATTCAGGTGCTTGGTTGAAGGGCTCACTAACAGGTGCTGGAAGACCTACTAATGTCAAGTGCTGGTGAGGGACACTAATGCCAGGCTTAGTGAAGGGACCACCACAAATGTCAGGTTGCTTCGGTAAGGGAACAATGCAGGTGCACGGGTTATCTCTCACTAATGCCAGGTGCTGTGAAGACCTAAGGTCGCGAGGTGCGGGAAGGATGCGTAATGTCAGGTGCTTGTGAAGGGACACAATGTCAGGTGCTTGAGAAGGACACCACTAATGCAGTGCTGGGAAGACCTAATGCAGATGCTTGATGAGGACATCACTAATGCAGTGCGGAACAGACACCACTAAGTCAGGTATTGGTGAAGGACTCAGTCAGTTCTTGGTGTAGGACACCAAATGTACTGGTGAGGGACCACTCTAATGTGCAGTGCTGTGAAGACACCCAACAATGTCAGGTTTGGTGAAGGGACCTAAAGTCATGCTTGGGAAGGACACCACTAATGCAGGTCATGGTGTAGGTGACACTAGTCAGGTGCTGGTGAAGGGACACTCACAATGTAGTGCTTTGTGAAGGACACAATGTCAGTGCTGGGAAGGGACACTAAGTCAGGGCTGGGAAGTGCACTTACAATGCAGGTGCTTGGAGGAACTACGAATGCAGGCTGCTGACACTCACACATGTTAACATCTTAGTTGACACAGTGCAGGATCAATATCTAACCTCCAGTTGTAAAGTGAGTACCTAAGCACTAGCAATGCACGAAACCATGTTCAATAAGGTAATGCATCGTACGCACTTGTCAGCTCAGCTTAAAAAACAAAGTACAGGCATCAATACCTGCGCTCAGAGACGTTTATAACAGGTGGGATTCTGAATTAGCTCTGGGTCATTGAAAAGATTATTCATATATTAAATAGATTAAATGCCCCCCCCCGCCCCCCCATGGCCCCGCCAAGACACCAGAGGTCATTGTATGAACAACTTTAACCTACATGACTGAAATGTCCCACTGATACACTGCTCAGGTGAGTTAATAACACACGGTATAACAAGAGCTCCACAAGGCAGGGCATATCCCCTCACAATGAGTGTCTACAAGCTTTTTCTCTGAAGTCTGGTGACCTTGACTTTTGACCTCAAAATCAATAGGGTTCATTCTCTCTTCAAATCAACGAAGCAAAAAATGTAGCCTGTAGAGCACCTACAAGCTTTTTCTATAAAATTTCATAGTGTCCTTGACCTTTTAACCACAATCCACAGGGTTAACCCTCTCTTACTAACAAAGCATCATGTCAAATCGATCAAGAATAAAATAGGGCCTACAGAATGTCTACAAGCTCATTGTTACTAACTCTCACACACATATTCATGCAACTATACATAAACAAAGCGGTTATTATATCCCTTTCGTAATGAATTGTAAGGAGATAATATAATCCTAGTTTTACCCAGTCGATCCTCTAAGTCCTTGATGATTAATTTCAGACTGCCCACTTCCTTCCTTAAAGACTCCTCTGTGTCTTTGGCCCGGAGTTTGGAATCAGTGAGAATCTGCTGTAGCTCCTTAATTTCTGATCTATATTTGTTTTCTAGTGAATTGAGTTGTTGCCTCAGCTGTGTAAAGTAAAACCCATATCAAATTTATAAATATCAAAGATAACATGAATAAGTTATGTTAATCCTTCAGCCATGTTTCTTTTAGATTGCCTGCCTTACTCATCCTTATATACCTTCACTGTCATTGTTGCATGCGATTAATTTTCTAGTTTGACTAAGCATCTAATATGATGAAACCTTAAAAACTATGTTAAAGAGAGCCACGCATAGCTCAAAATAACAAGGAACATAATATTTCAAAACCATGCGTTGCTTAAAATTATTAAAATCAAATCATGAACGGGATGTTTTACCTTTTTTGATAATTTTGGGACAAAAGATGTGAAGAAAAGTTTTTCTTAAACATGTGTGCACTTGCATGCAGGTATATGCAGTAAACAGTTGTATCAAAGGAATATGTAATAAATATGGAGAAGCCATTTACCCATTGCTTACTGATAAAACAGAATAAGCAAATAGCTTAAATTTATATAAAAATTCAGAAATATAAATGTATAGCATGCTCTGATTGCTAACTGAATAAGAGCAATTGCTTCACAGACTATATACACAATTTGATAGCTACTAGGCCGGTAGAAAATAATGAACACAGTAGGAAGTATATGGTTTCCTAAATACTTGGTACATCAACAAACAAGAGGCCCAAGGGCCACATCGCATCCTCACTGAGCAACAGTTGGCTTTACTAACGAAGAGCAGTAGTTTGGGATTTAGAATGTAACACTGTGGGACTAAATCTAACCTATGTCGGGTGGAGGCATTATCTGAACCAGCTTAAATCTTAACACTCCATTTCAAAGGACTTTCAGGTAAACATCCACCTCTCTGGTTCCAATGAAAAGATTTTTAAAGAATTTCTCTATAATATCTGCATGTAAACTTGGATCCCCTATTGGGCTTCATGCCATACCCCAAGGGTCATGATTTGAACAAACTTGAATCTCCACTATATGAGTGAAGCTTTCCATATAAATTTTCAGCTATCCTGGCCTAGTGGTTCTTGAAGAAGAAGGATTTTTAAATATTTTTTCATATTAATCATATGTTAAAACTTTGAATCCCTATTGGGGCCCATAGTACGACCGGGGGTCATGATTTGAACAAATTTGAATCTCCTCTTATATCAGGAAGCTTCCATATAAATTTAAGCTTTGCCTGCCCAGTGGGCTCTTGAGAAAGAAGATTTTTCAGATTTTCCCAATATTCATATGTTAAAACTTTGATCCCCTATTGTTGGCCCGCCCATCGTAACGCCTGAGGCGTCATGATTTGAAACAAACTTGAGATCTCCTCTATATCAGGAACTTCCAGTATAAATTTCAGCTTGTCCTGGCCCAGTGGTTCTTGGAGAAGAAAGATGTTTTTTAAAGATTTTCCCTATAATAATCATTTATGTAAAACTTTGATCCCCCTATTGGGTGCCCATCGTACTCCCCCGGGGTCATGATTTTGAACAAATTTGAATCTTTCCTCTATATCAGGAAGATGTTCATATAATTTCAGCTTTCTGCCCAAGTGGTTCTTTGAGAAGAAAGATTTTTAAAGATTTTTCCTCTATAATCATATGTCAAACTTTGATCCCCTAATTGGGCCCCATCGTACCCGCCCGGGGGTCATGATTTGAACAAACTTGAATCTCCAACTATATCAGGAAGCTTCCATTATAAATTTCAGCTTTTTCTGGCCATTGGTTCTTGAGAAGAAGAGTTTTTTACAATGACACCACTCTATTTTTGCATTTTCGTGATTATCCTCCCTTTGATGAGGGCCTGGTCCTTCATTTGAACAAAGTTGAAGCCCCTTTCACCAAGAATGAATGTGTAACCCAAGTTTTGGTTGAATATGGCCCAGCGGTTCTTGAGAAGAAGTTGGAAAAATGTGAAAAGTGTTACCGAACGACAAACAACAACAACGACGACGAACGACGACGACAGACAAAACGGACCAAATTTTTGATCCAGAAAGCTCATTGAGCCTTCGGCTCAGGTGAGCTAAAAATGGCAGACAAGAGACAGGCAAAATGGGCATTAGCAAAAACAATTTGTGGGGTTTTTGTAACCTCATATAAGCTTTAACCTGCTTTAATTACAATCAACTGGAAAATACATAATACATCAAACTCAGCATCCAAAGTTGACATGGATTTTATATATGTTGTCAACTTGTCAGTATGCTCGACGATAAACAGTTTAGGGGCACCTTAAGGCAAAAATTCTTCGACATGCAATCCACTATGGCAGAGTGGTGGAGACCTTTGGAGTATAGAGTGATTTTCAAAACTCTGCAACTGCAAGTGCCTAACAAATTGGTTTTTCGTTTGTTTGTTTGTTTTTTTTGCTGGCCCCAGAGATTTGCTATAACCATATTTTACTGTACATTAATAAGGGATATGTGCATGTGTTGCTTCAAGCTAGAAAATTTCCCTATATACAGTATATACTGGTTGAGTAAGGCAGATTATCTGAAAGAGTATCGAGGGTGGGATGAAATATATACTGTATTCATGGATCACTTACAATTTTTAAAATTCCCTTAAATTTTAAAACTATTTTTAGAAATAGTTTCCATACATGCACAGTATCTAATGAGGCACAGACTTAATTTGAAATAAATTAAATGTAAGTCATGCATTACCACCGTCTCATGGTCCTTGTTACAACCCTGATATTTCTCCAACAATTCTTGATATTTCTGCTTTTCTATCTTCATTTCCTGAAAGAAAGATAGAAACCATCATCAGCATACATACAACACAAAAGCACATCCATGAGACTCTGACTAATAGTACCCCCAACAACAAGCTAAGAGTAGCACTGGAGGACTAATAACTATACACTTCATGTCTTAGGGTGCTTACACAGTTGCTTGAGAAACTGTGTTACAATTAGGGATGTCAACGAATATTCGACTATCGAATAGTCTTCGATGGCATCGACGTCTAAAAAAAAAATTAGTCGAATAGTCAGTAAAAATTTTAGCATACTGACAATTTATCCATTCGGTGTCCCGTCTATCTAAAATTGTCAAAAAAATATTTTGCATTTTTCCGGCTAATTCAGTTCCATCAAAGCAATTCGTTTCGTCTACCAGTTTACTTGTACAAACTACACAACCAACCTTTGCAGACATTAGCGTGAAAATATATATATTGATTTTTTAAAATGAAAGACTCCGCTACAAAGGTATCACGAGCAGAGCGAAAAATGATTTACTGTGTTCTAATGCATGGGTGGGGGTTATTTTAAAAATGCCATTAATTTCATATTTTCGTTGAAGCGGCGTGTTGACATGTTTCTTAAGTTAATTGTACTAAGCCGTGTCATTGGGGTATCTACAATGATTGAGCAGCAATCGGCGGCAATTTACACCTAAGAGATAGCAGCTCCGGTTAATTGTTATAAACAATCTATTAAAATTAGATAGTTATACACACTCAAGGTGTTTTCTTCATGTTTATACCTTTACATAACAAGTTCTCTTTTTTTTTTTTTTTTTTTTGGTGGTGTATCTAATTTTGGTTAATACACTTAAAAAATCAGCACGTAAGTTGTATTGGGTTATTTATTGTATGACGGAACATCGCTGTGACAGTGGTAAATTAAAAACCTTTCGAATAATCGAATATTCTTCGACTAAAGGCATCGAATAATCGACTAAGAAATTTTCCTATTTTGACATCCCAAGTTACAATGTATTTAAAACTGTTATCAGAAAGATTGAAAAAAGATTCCCACAGATGATAAGTAGATCTCTAATGTAAATCCAATTTGCACCTGTTTTACCCTTAAAAGCTTGAATATCAATTTGCTGAATTGCACAGCCTTGTGTTAAGAATTTCTTCACATGTATAACCTTTGTTCATCCTTACAAGTGCTTCTACCCTTTATAGGGTCATAAATCTACACTACTCTGTATAAATTTTATTTAGTCAAACAACTACAGCTCTTCTTCTGAACCTAGCTGGTGTAAGAATTATATGGTTTGTACAACCTTCAATCAACATTGGGTTTTGCATACGATTATGCTTTCTAATACAGATATAGTATTTTTAAAAAGTTTAACATCTATCTAATTATAGTCTCTTTTATTGCAAAACAACATTCCTATGGACAGTTTATTGCTTTAGCTGTACAAAGGTTATTAGAACCATTATACACTTTTTTAAATGGAGTTTTTTCAAGAAAGTTTGTATATGTATACTATAATGAAAATAGTTACTGTCAGGAGAGACTTCTTTATACATAATTTGAAGGATACAATGAAAGTTACTATCTATCAACACTACAACAGTGTGCTTTGCATATAAAGATAGTTTTAAACTTTTGTTGTTCATGTATATATATATCTAGGTCAAGAGCAAATCCAGAAAAAAATTTAAAGGGGGGTAACCTTTTCATCCTAAAGATGAGGGACTGCAAATTGGCAAAAATGGGTCAATATTGTTAGAAGTGTTCAAATAAAGAAAGGTTGTAACCCCTGTAACACCTCCCCTCCAGATCATTCTCAAGTTTAGACATCTAGTTTTTATTGGCTGTCTAGCACTGATAGAAATCCATTCATTTTGCCAGCTAATAAATGACTTTTGTGATAGCTGCTACCATGTACTGTTTAACTTTCTTAGATATGCAAAGCCTGAAGAATTCCAACATCTGTTCATCCTCCCCAAAGTTTTAAATTCAAAAATACAATACATTGTCATTCCTATTTATAAAACTTATTAAAACTTATCAAGATAAAACATTTCCAAACAGTTCAAGAACTGCAAAATGAAGCAGTTCAGTTTGTTGTGGAGTATTGTAAAATACAGCTGCTTTGGATCTTGTCTGTGTGTGCAATATTTACCAAGACAAAGTCTTCTTTTAAATGCTCCTCCATCTGTCTCAGGGCCTTGGCATGATTCTCTTTTTCTTTCTGGATAGCCATTTGTAACTACAAATAAAAAAGCCTCTGTTGTACTCGGGAAGCTAAACCTTAGAAGTGTCAATAACTGCATAACATTAAAAGTTCAATGAAATTTTTATTAATTCTTTGTGTGTCATTGATATCAGAAACACAAGAGGCCAACTGGTCTTGTCAGTTGCCTGACCATTACTTAAAAGTGTCACTAGTCCCAAGGGCTGTAAAATCTATCAACGATAATTTTCATGTTCTGCATATCTAAGCAAAATTCTAATATACAGCAGTAGTATAAAACTAGAAAAAAGTGATGTGGCACCATCATGGAGGACTCCGCTGGTCAAGTTATTAAACTAGATGTGTCGCTGCGACACAAATGCCCCCGCCTTATATATTGACCACGACCACAACCAAATTTTTGAACTTGACCTGTATTTAGCACAGGCAATTTCAAACTTATACATACATCCCTACAAAAGTAAGAGAGCAGAAACTGAAAATTTCTTATTTTTTTTGCAAGTTCAAGAGGGATAACTCTGTCAAAAAATCATCGAGCCATGACCAAATTCAAACTCTACCTGCATATTCCTATTAGATATCCATATTTCAAATTTGAGTTGAATGTGTGCAACTGTTACAGAGATAATGAACAGAAACCAAATGATGATGGAATGACATTTTCCTTTGTTGTTCTGATTTCAATCAATGAAATGTTGTAATGGATACCTACCTTCTCAGGCCATCCTTCTGATTCTGCAATTTTCTGTCGAAAACTATTCCTCAACTGTTCTATTCTGTTTTGATGTGAAGTGATCATTACTTCTCTATAAAAAAGTTTTAGATGAATGAAAATATAAAGAACAATATTCCACATGAGGTCATTAGGCCTCCATAATCACCTGAGTATCAAATAACAAGAGGTTCCATGGACCATATCAGTCACCTGTAAAGTTGCATTATTTGTGTGCCATATATCAAATCCATATTACATCCCAAACCTGACTCAAAAGGGAAAAAGGGCTCAAAGTATGATGTGTTTTGGGACAAAAAAGCTTTTTTCCAAGACCATGAAGTCATAAGGGAAATAGTATTTTGTCAAGGCAGTCATAAATTTGCAATTTCCCGAATTACACATTCTCTTACAGTTTTATTATTCTGACACAATTTAAATAGATTAACTATCAGAGGAATACCAAACATCCTTTCCGCCAGCATTCCAAATTTGATACAGATAATTATATTGTCTGCTAATAACATTTTGTCACATACCGGTAAATCAAAGTTTCTTGGGATGTTCCACCTACCATGTATTTTGTGTGGTAAATATTAGTGAATATTAATGAGGGAAAAGCAATGATTTTGCAGGGAATAGCGCATTTAGGGGGAATAGATTCAACACATTACTTCTAAACAGAGGAAATCCAGTTGAGGCATAATAATTTGACTTTGTATACTTGTGGTTCAATCTTGTCAATGAGAACATTATCATTCACACAAAAGTTTTACTATATGATACATATTCCTTTGTAAATTTTAAAACCTTTATCCCAGGGGGTCTTGGTTACATCAGACATTCTTGAACCTGATGAATTTCAAAAAACTGGCAGGTCATGATAAAAAAGCCTGCTGTTGGTGCAATGAGTGCATCTTTCAAGCTCCACCAGCTGGCTTCAGATTCAATGATCATATGTGATGTTCATTTCTTCTAATGTTTCTCAACTACAAAAATTTACATGTCCAGTGTTTTTGCCTTTACCATTACCAACTGTAATGACAGCTATTTCCTCATGAATGCAATGCAGTTGTAAACAAGGCAACGCAAGCATAACATCCCCTCACAACACAAGATTTTCAAACAATAGTCAATAGTGACCTTGATCCTTCACCTTGAAAATCAATAGAGAACATCCACTCTCCATGGGCAACATTATTTTGTGGAAGGTTTGATGATTCTCTGATGAATGCTGTTTCCTCTATCTTGTTCACAAGAATTCTAGTCAATAGTCAATAGTGACCTTGAGCTTTGACCCTTGTATTAAAAATCAATAGGGTTCATCCTCTCTCCATAGTTAACATTTGTGGAAGGTTTGATGATTCTCTGATGAATGCTGTTTCCTCTATCTTGTTCACAAGAATTCTAGTCAATAGTCAATAGTGACCTTGAGCTTTGACCCTTGATCTTGAAAATCAATAGGGTTCATCCTCTTTCCATGCGCAACATTTGAATGCCCTTGCTTCTATCTTGTTCACAAGGTTCTGGACACACACACACAAAGCCACACAGACAAATGGCAGCAATGCTATATCCCCTCCGCAACTAGTTGCGAGGGGATAACAATGCATATATACAAATGGTGATAGATGTCACAGCTGAGAATTCCAACAGAAATGAAAGCAGAATGTAAATATAAGAAATATGTCATCTGAGTTTATGAATTGCAACCCTTCGTATTGGCATACATTTCATATTGCCCCCAAATCAAAGATTCCATGGGCATAAATATGTTCAAAATCTAAAGATGGATGGGCAAAACAAGCATAAGTCATATTACAAAGACATGTAGTGTAGTAGTATGAAGCTAAGAGTATGTAATCAACTACTACAGCAATGAATTTCCCCTATTTAGAAGCAGATGTCTCATTTCACAAGTTAACATCGTCTAGTAAATATCAAGACATTTTTTAGCCTCCTGAAATATATTTAAATATCAATAATACATACCTTTCAGATTTCAGTTGATCTATTTCTTCTTTTGCCTTTTCAAGATCTTGCTTGATTTCTCTACTTGCAGCTGAAAGCATACATACACAGAACCTGACATGTCTGTTCTTTATACACCCTTAGAAATCTACATTGTAAGTTTCATGGCTGTACTGAAAGTGGAGAGTGAAATCAACACAAGTCCTTCTAGTTACATCTTGATTGCTTTCAACATTTCAAATATAGCAATTATCAAGGAATAAACATAAGAAATGAGAATTTATTACACATTTGGTACATGTTACGGCAATAGGATGGTATGGGTTTTTTTTCACAGTCTGTGTTTTTGTTCATCTGTCTGTCTCTAATGGGTCAAGATATGATTTTTATAAAATCCCCACTATTAACTTTCACTTCTTTATAATTTAGACTGCGAGAGAAACTGCTGTATAGAAATGGGACATGGTGAGCTGAAGAATTTAATTTCATTAAACTTCTGTGATTCTGGTTCATTGATGACAACAATGTCACCAAAAGCACCAGTCTACATAACCAAATGAGATGCCTTGATCCATGAAGTGAATCAAATTAATTAGATTGTAGTGGTACATAGACTAAAACTTACTGACTGTTCGTGTGGCTTTCTGGTGAAACTCCTCACCCTTGGCCTGTTCTTCATGAAGTTTTTTTTCCAGTGTCTTTAATTCCTTGATTCTCGACTGTAATTCTGCCTCCTTTTGTCTCAGATGAGTTTGTAACCTGTCAATGTTAGGGATGCAATAACAGAAATGTAACATCTATAACCACTCAAGTAATTTCTCGTAAGAAAAACAAAGAAAACTGCACCACATCTTGATCTAATCAGATTGCGATTAGCATTAACTGACTTTTTGTTGTTCATTTCACTGTCCTGATCTCGCTGTCGAAATTGAGTTACTCCTCCACTTCTTTGCTTACCTAATGGGAGAAAAGAAAAATGAATAAAAAATACTGTTAACAGATTCCTGATGAGAAAGAAAAATGTAAGAAAGTACTGTTAACCACCATTCCTGAATGGAGAGAAAGAAAAATGTAAGAAAGTACGTTAACCACCATTCCTGAATGGAGAGAAAGAAAAAAAAAAAGAAAGTTAATTTTTAACCCCACTAAACAGTTCCTACAATATTCCTTACGAAAAAAGTCCAACATTAGAACTGTTGGACGGGCGGGCCGGAGGAACTGTTAAAATCGGACTGTTAAAAAAGACTGTTTCCCGCTGAACGTCAATATGCGCTAAATTGAGTTATCTTTTCCGCATTCGGCTAACCTCGGCTGATTCTGTTAACCAACCAGTTAGATGTAACAGCCGAGGTGCGCGAGTGATTTATTCCAATAGAAATGGCCGATGATCGTTTCGCTGCGGCAATGAAGATGGAATCCAAGCGATGCTTGAAAGCAGGGACAGCAAAAACACAATAAAATGTGGTAAAAACGTATGAAAATATCTCGGAATATATCTTGGCTCTGACTTATCACTGTCTCTTCCGGGTTAAATCTTGGCGAAGAATAATTATCAGACAAGCTATTGAGGAAATCTATGCTGTTAGTAGGGTATAGACAAAACAAGTTGTGACAGGAGTCCTCGGGAAACAGTCCGACCTGTTGGAACGAGTCAAGCTGTTGCCCGTGACGAGACTGGCATCAACTTGGCACCCGGTCCAACAGATCGACTGTCCCCACCCCCAGTGCACAACTTTACTGTTAACCGTTATGTTGTACACTAGTATCTCTTGGTTAAACATGATGTACTTGTATAGCCAGTATAGGTGTTTGAAGGTCTAAATACAATCTACCTGAGTTGTTCCTTAAACTGTTGCGCTTCCATTTGTAGACTTCTGCTTTTTGACAAATTTTCATCGAGCTCCGTCTGCTGTGCTGCATGCATGAGAGTGACATTTTAAAAACAGTGGGTGCACTTGATTTGTCTACACTGACAATAGAGTTTTAAAAAAAACAAACAGTGGGTGCACTTGATTTGTCTACTCCTACCAGAGAGTTGAAAACTGATCATACAGTGTACACTTTTACCATAATCAAGTGCAAAGGTGTACACCACCTGCATTCTGTAGAGGATACACCAAAAAATTATATAGAGTTGAAAACTAGTGAACAGTTGCTGGATGCAAATCAAACTTCATCAAAATTAATATTTCTCTATTCTCAACATAATAGCGCACAAGCATGTTTCAAAAATAAGTGTAAAACAATGAAAACAGAAACATGAATTTTTTTTCCATCAAAGACTTTGTAGCTGAACTAGAACTATACAGCGTGACTATACCGTACCATACAGCGCACTTTCCAGCTGAGTGACCTTTTGCTGTAGTTGTGTACTGTCACTGACAACTCCCTGTAACTTGGTTACCTCCCCTTCTGTTGATTTAAGTTTCTCCCTCAGAGCGACCATCATGACCGACGTCTCGGATTTCTCCAACTCGAGACTCTCTATTCTATCGAGTAATTCCTTTTTACCTACAGAATAACATTAACTTGTTCATTCTTCTAGTTATAGACAAACATTTGTGCCAATAATAGCCTGCTTATATCTCTCAATTACTAAGCTTCATCCAAAAAATTGACTTACATAAGTTTAAACTGTGAACATTTTATTTGTAAATATTAGATTCATACAGCCCCACCCTGGAACCTAAACCACTTCATCATGATTTCACAATATTAGTATAGGCCTCAATAGTTTGTTTCGTACATGTCCATGAATAAACTAGATTATCAAAACATTTCGCACATTTCCAATGATTAATCCAGATAGTTCTACCCAATCTAATTAAAATTAGCTGTTTTGAATCCGCTACCGCTTCAAGTATGCGAGCGGATCTAACATTTGATTTTAATTAGATTGAGTCCTACCCTAATTCTGACCTGATGAATCTCATACCCAGAGGTCAGAAATTTCACAACTCAACTTTAATAGAGGACCAGGACCCATGATCAGTATAACTATTCAGACACCTAGTTTGTTTAAGAATAGTGAAGAAGGTTTCATTTGATACATTTCATTATGAAAAAGTGAAGGAAGGCCAGCACAGGCCCCTGAACACACCAGTGGTGGAGTACCTAGGAGGATTAAGCATTCCCTATTGAATGGTCACACTGATCACAATGAGCCCTACAATTTGATCAGGTGAATGGAGTAATCCGTAGTCAAAACGGTCCATATACTCAGTCCTGGTGCCTGAATCCCTGATTAAGGGGCCACAAATAGCATAGCTGTGATACTCA
>CAJDSM010012080.1:0-12159 GCA_903981925.1 Ostrea lurida | reverse complement strand
AAACCAAATATGATCCGGTATTTTCATCAGATTTGTTACTTTTGTTAGGATGATTGTAAATAATTGACGATACAAGCTACTGTATCTACAAAAGTATATTCAATAAAACGTCTTAAGAATATCCATAAGATTAAAAAATTTTATGAAAAAAGAATTCGAAGTATAACGCTTGGTAAGAAGATTCGTAAGACGCCTACCATTCTCAGATTTCCTACACCGTTGCTGAACACGCTTAGTCTGGAAATGCGGAAAATAAACGACGGAAAGGTCTTCCCCCATTCGCTTCCTGTTCGTTGCAAGTGTGAATGTATCCAAGGCATTCATTGAAATCGATCGTGTTTTACTTATTATTGTTTATAGCACTTTACAAGGGGCGACAAGTGCTTCATTGAATTAGGGAAAAAAGTATGGTATTACTCACTTCAGTCATTTGTATGTTAAACACCCAAAAGTCGTTGATTGCCAGTGGGGTTTCCCGGTTTATCTTACAGGTTGACTATGACACAACTTCCGTGATGTTACGCTGAGATCCTGGGGAGGTCGCCGATAAACAGGTGGATGTCGCAAACCCTAAGGCTCAAGTGGACCTTTGATAAGGCTGCCACCTTCTTAATGACGCCATCAACAAAGGGAGTTTTCAGATACCAGTTGACTTACAAACCTTAGCGCATGAAGTGGGGACATCTAGAAAAACCCTCTGTCTTTATTTTCCATGATAGCTCGGAAGGTGTAAAAACGAAGGAAGGACAATTCATGTAGTCTAAATTTAGCTTCTTATCATATGGTTATTGTAATTTTATGTAGTAAGTTCCATTATCGGTCTGTTTTGTAAGGGCGTGCATCGCGGTCAATAAAGTGCACGACAGTGTTGATTCGTCAAGTCAGACAGGTCTGCATCAAAAACAGGGTTAATGAATAACAGAAAGCAAATCCGCAACAATCGTCCTATGGGCATTGTGGATAGATGGTGTGAATGAGTGAGTGGAGTCTTGAATAAGGGAAAGTGAGTGGAGGAGAGTGGACATGAGTGGATATGACGTGAGTGAGTGAGTGAGTGAGTGAGTAAGTGTTTTAGAAAGTGCGCATGTGAGAAGGTGAGTGTTTGTGTGTGAGTGAGTGGAGAGTGAGTGAGTGATTTAATGAGTGAGTGAGTGGAAAGTGAATGAGAGAGTGGGTGTGTGATTAATACATGAGGGGATGCTTACTCCTCCTAGGCATCTGATCCCACCTCTCGTGTGTCCAGGGGTCCGTGTTTGCCCAACTCTTTGTATTCTATTTAGGACTTACGAGATTGATCACTGTTCGTTATCTTTGCCTTTACATTAAGTGAGTGAGTGGTGAGTGAGTGAGTGATGAGTGAGTGAGTGAATGGAGATTATGTAAGTGAGAGGAGAGTGAGTTAGTGAGTTAGTGAGTGAGTGAGTGTAAGTGAATTGTGATTTGTTAAGAGGAGAATGAGAATGAGAAGAGAGCGAATAATTGAGTGAGTGAAAGAAAATGTAGAGTCAGTTTGTGAGTGGAAAATGGCGGTACGAAAATCAACGGTTGCCTTGGGAGTGAGTAAACAATACCGATATAAATGTATTAGGTTCTGTACACTGTCGCTATAGATATTTGGTTTTCTGATATTCGCAAACCAATGCTAAATGTGGTATTTCTACATAAACCATGCCAATTTTGCGTCACAACATTTCTACATAAAACGTGCCAATTTTGCGTCCCAACATAACGGCGGGTGTGACCGGTCAACAGGGGATGCTTACTCCTCCTAGGCACCTGATCCCACCTCTGGTGTGTCCAGGGGTTCGTGTTTGCCTAACTCTTGTTTCTGTATTCTGTTTGGGACTTACGAAATTGACCACTGTTCGTTATCTTTGCCTTTACATCGACATGAAATATGTCAATTTTGCGTCCCAATATTTCTACATAAAACATACCAATTTTACCTTCCAATATTTCTACATGAAGTATGCCAATTTTTCGTCCCATTATATGCCAATTTAGCGTCCCAATATTTCTTTATAAAATATGCTAATTTTGCATCGCAATATTTCTACATAAAAGTTTGCGTTGCAGTGCTAAAAGCGTCGTTTCTAGATCTACACAAGGTATTTTGCGTGACCATAAGAAATAAAAGCATTTTTTTTTTGTTTCAGCCAATCATATTGCAGGCCCGTCCTTACACTCTGTCTGTCAGTCAGTACCAGTTCGTACCGGAATACTACGTAGCTCCACCCCCTTCCAAAACAACGTACTCAGGAGGTAACCATAAAACACACCAATCTTGATCTATGTTTTTAAGATAAAGCAAAATTTAAGGTAAATAGATCAATCTTTTTCAAAATTATTTAACTCTTTAAATAACCAGACCAGTGAATCCATGTTTATGAATTGTCCTTTTCCAGGTCATGGCAGGGTGCTTTCGGGTGGGAAGCTGGTATCCCTTCTGTCTACTAGTGTCGCGACTGTCTACTTCAAAAAATTCAACACCGTGTCCGCCACACAAAGTAATTCCGTGGAAAACCCGTCATATAGCAAAGATTAAACACCATGACGTCATTTTTGTTTTTTGCATCATTTCCGGTTACTTTTACATGGTGGATCTGGTGTGTATTGTTTGTAGACAAACGTGAATTAATGTGGAGAGATACATTTGTAATGTTTAGATACAGCGTTGTCAGAAAGCTTTGGTTGCTTTCATTTCCCTAACCATGACTTCCAAGGAAACTCGCCGAGATACGTCAGAGGTGCCTCTGGCAGGACGATGAAATGAACCAATCAGAATTCGTTGTTTGTCTTCATGATATTATTTTGACGATATCTGTCGCCCAAAATAAACTAGTATGGACGGCTTGTCAAATTGTGTGTGAGTGTGTTGTGCTTGGCTCATATTGGTTTTTGTTTATGTCCTTGATACGTACCATTTAGACTTTCAATGTTCTAACAAATACCTTGGGTATATGACAAATAAGCTTTGAGAGATGACAAGTTTTATAATTGTGATCGGATTTCCTGGTCGATTGTTTTCTAATCAAGGTATTAATTTGCCTCTATTTGAATACGGGTCCTCGGCGAGTTTGCCCTGGGGTGATTATTAGGTAGATGAAGGCATAAATAACTATCTGACGACGCGGTATCAGTATTCAATGTATTGAACGTGTAGAAAAGGGGAACATTCTCAAAATATTGATTTATCTGATACAAAATGTAAAAGACGGTGTACATTGTGCATCAGATCCGTAAGGACGTAAACATCTTTTGTCTGGGAGGTGGTCTGAAGTTGTATAACTTGGGAAACCAGATTTAATTTTACATTTTCATCGTGTATTTATTGTTTCTATGTATTTATGAATGAAATAAAAGACGCCATCTATACATGTTTCTAGTGTCTGATGAAGAGCAGTTAAAGGATTAAANTTTCTATGTATTTATGAATGAAATAAAAGACTCCATCTATATGTTTCTAGTTTCTGATGAAGCAATCCTGCTGCAAAAGTTATCAACCCATTTAAGATAAGAAATAAATTTCATTTTTGAAACATGACGACATGGAGTGCGGAGTTTCGCGCCGGAGTACAAATATACTTCTTGAAGCGCCTTATCACTTCAAGAAAATTACGCCAGGCTAATGAGCTACAGTTGACACTCTCGTGTCTTTTCAAAAATGAAATTCAAATATTTTTTTACATTCTACACAGTCGAACCTCGTTATCTCGAACTTGATGGGACCAAGAAAAAAGTTTCGAGATATCTGTGAATTCGAGATATCGAGGATAAAAATACTAAGAAAATAGGTGACTGGGATTTCAAAATCAATTCGACATAGCCATGGTATTCGAGATATCAGAGTCCGAGATATCGAAGTTCAACTATTATTATAATTTATGTCGGAATTCCTTGCCACTAAAATAGATTGTACCATATTCAACAAGATTCATGCGCACGTTGACATTGGTTACAAGTGCAGCGCATTCATAAGGATTTGGTATTCATCACAATTTGCAGGTACCAAAGGTAAAAATATTAAAAATGTAAATATTTCGACATAAAACATGTATACTTATCAAAATTTTCGCGAATGAAAATTACAGGATAATTGTT
Source organism: Ostrea lurida (assembly GCA_903981925.1). Lineage (NCBI taxonomy): Eukaryota > Metazoa > Mollusca > Bivalvia > Ostreida > Ostreidae > Ostrea > Ostrea lurida. The sequence continues at coordinate 8,058 of CAJDSM010012080.1, read as the reverse complement.
CTAGAACTGGAAATCTTAAAATATGACACTAATCCGTGTTTTATGAACCAGAAATAAGAAATTTACGAGAAGTACCGGATGCCTGTAAAACTGGGACCGGAGTTTAAACAATTCCGTTGCTTTCCCACTACCGGTGTCTATGTTTGGAGTATACATGACGTCACAATGTTTGGAGTATACATTGAACGGGTCGTAAAAATCAGATATATAATTGAAATTCTCGTTTTCAAATTTGAAAATGTATTAATTTTCTCGTTGCTGAGGTTTAGCAAAATCAACGGCTTTAGGGAAGTGTATTTAATTTGCTTTAAATCTACATTATCAAGAGGTAATCTCATTAATGAGTTTTGTTAGAGATTTTGTCTTTGTGAAACCATGGATCAAAATCAGGAGATCTTTTATATGACAAGTAGATTAAACCAAGAGAAAGCTGTGGGTATGAATATACAGATAAGCCGGTGTTTTGTTTTGTTTAAAATCCATACCTACTTGGTTTATGATAGGAACAAACGCCAAATCATATTTGAACTTTATAATCCTTAGCGAAATAAGACTGGGTCACACATTTTATATTTAAATTGAGACTTCCACTTGCTCACAGATACTTCAGCCATTTGAAAATAAAAAAGACCTCTTCATCAAAACATTTAGCGACTTGATTTATTAACACCGATAAATAGCGGTCTAACAGAATTCCTTTGGGAGAGAAAAAATCCCAATAATGAGTTTAAATTTGGCAAGACGTTCCTGGCAGTATGTTACTAAAATATTAAAGGAGGAAAATACTGCACAATATTAAATGCACCACATGAAAGATAGAACCATTGTGACGTCACTAGTCAAAATACAGACCATAGATCATTGCCACGGCAAAGATTGAAGAATTGGAATATTTTACACTGACGAAATTGTCCGTATTTTTATTCCACAAACATCGACTGCCGAACTGCATTCCCGGCTTTTCCCGAAGCGATCCGATGCTGACGTTGGTGACAATTTTATATCTCTTAAATCCCATTTGCTTGACTCTCTCTAGAATATCGATAGCCACAGTCTGACTCACATCACGACATTTCACGGGGTCGTATTCCATTTTGGCCAAATGCTCTGCTAATACACCTTCAGCAAGTTTTTCTACATCACACACCCGGAACACTTTATCGTCATCCGGTTCTAGTTTATATGTATTCTCTAATCGGTATATTCTCTTTGGCATATCGTTCGAACGTTCGCCGAGGGACGTGATTTCAAGCGCTCCACCGGGATCAGCGATTTGTCCAGATCCGGACTTTCCGTGCGAAAATCTAGCTCCAGCTATGGACCCACGCACTCGTCTCCCGGGAGTTGTAGCGTCACTTCGAGGATAATTAGATAATCTTCGCGACATGGCTGTACCCCCGTGCTATCTTTGTTGATAATAAGTACTTAAGATAGTCGTAAATGGCGACTGAATCTTCCGAAGTTCAAATTCACTCTAGTGTCCTATTTTAACTATTAGTTAAACACCATTGAAGCACCGTGTTTGTTTATTTTGCAAACGCTTTTCAATATTCCAGCTTCGCGACGATGTGGGTTAAACCTCGTAAGACTGAATGAAATCCACATAAAGGTCCATTATTTGCCCTTCATTGACTATTTGGATTTCAAACGTATGAAAGTAATTCTGCACAACTGTATGCCGGTCTCACAATAAAGCACGCTGTGATTAAATGCCCCCAAATCACTGGTCGTTTCCTCTTGAAATTCAAACACACAATGTTGGAATTTACAAGTTTTCTATTTTAACTAACGGGAAAACTATTCCTCAAATCCCTTCACACTTATCCGGATAGAAAATATCCACCGGGAAATATCTCACTTTTAAGTGTCCTCGTCACAACTGCAACGTCCTCTCAAACATACTGAGGAAACTCTCACATGAAATTCAGGCCAAATATTCGACATGGTTTTGTATTAAAGATTATCTCTAAGATTATTTAATCCTAAAACGGCCATTAGAACTTTCTTCAGTGTCACTGTTTAAAAACAAAGCGGATTTACATTTCCCGAGTGGTGCTAATTCTACTCGGATCCCGTAATGGTTGTTAAATTTCTTCGTGGATCAATCTGTATAGGTCGATTATTGATATTAAAGGCAATCAAATCGACGGACTGTGCAAGGCTTTAAATGCATTCAATACTTTATAAATACGGCGTTATTCATTCGATATAATTATATGACTTGATATCAATCTTGAGATCGATCTTAACCAACGTCTGGAAAGATAAGTAATTGAACGTTTTGAAACCAGAAAAATAATCCATTAATTTTGATAAACAAATAAGTGAGAAATAAATATGATGTATTAAATAAAACGATAATATTCCTTTAATAGAGTTGATTTTTTTAGGCCTAACGTTTCATTTTCATGATTAGTTTCTAATGAAATACTGAAATCGGTTTTTTTTTTAATTTGCAAAAATACGTACATTTATTTCGTTTTATTGTTTAATGAAGTCTGTATATACAGAAATTTTAATTAACCTATTAATGTTTGTTAGGAAACTGAACAGAAATGTATTAACATGCAAAGTACTGTATTCCAGCTTTAAAATTATGAACCCCTGTGATAAATGTTGTTTTTGGTTAAATTCTTATATACTTCGTTCCTCTAATTCGCGGGGTCACGTTCGTTTTCCATTAAAGGGATAGTACAGCTCGTTTAGGTTACATTTTTTTTTTCTCAAACTGAATCATCTTATTTCGTTCGAATATAATCAAAAAAGATATATGAATGATATTTTTCAACTTAGAAATGACTGCATATTTGTAGAAATTTACACTATATATGGATATTTTTGTCCAGGAAGCCAAAAATTAAGGGGATATGATTTACGATCATAACTGTTTTAGAGTTGGAAATCAATGCATACAATTTATATTTTTAACAGCAAGTTACTAGTATGAGGAATTAGGATTCATTTTATTTTTTTTTTGGGGGGGGGGTTACAAAATGACCTTTATTATCCCTTTATTAAACTGTTTTATGTGTTTGCTTTACATTTTTATTTGTTGCAAGTTGTGACAGAGTATATGCCTTTCCTACATACAGACAGGGGGAAATGGTGAAGTTTTATAACCAATTTACAGAGAAAACAAACTTCTGTGTTCTCTGGAAGTGTAATTTGGGGGGGGGGGGGGGAGGAATGGGACAGAAAATGTGTATATAATTTGGAAGTGGAACCAAAGTCAGTATAAGAGAACTTCAACACGTGGATGTGTTCGTCAGTATATTAGCCTTAGTACGCAAGACCTCGCTCGCGCTTCGTACTTCACCGTATATCGCGTAACGGAATGTAGTAGGCTGTGACGTCATAGTTAGTCGGTATCAGAGATATGATTGAGTTCCTCAGAAATCAGAGGAAAACTGGTCAACAAGTGAGGAAAACACCTCACCCTACCTGGAAAAATATGATTTTCTTTCACTTCAGATCAAACCCGGAGCCTTTCATTTTTTTCAAAAATTGGGTAAATCAGAGGATTTCCTCTTAAAAGAGGGAAAACCACGTCCCTGCGGTATGCCTGTTATTAAGAAGTTCATATGTTGAAATCATTCGGCCAACCTCGGCTTGAATGCCGGAGCCTACATCATACCGTTAGTATGTCGGGTACGAATTATTCCGGATGGTTGACCAGTGGGTGTTGATAATACCAGAGCATTAAGAACATATTACCCCGGGTGTGAACTCTGTGAAAGATGGCATTATCTCCCACCACCACTACCAATGTATTGGCCATAAGACCATGCCTGTACCCCCAACGACTCCAAGACAACTGACATTATTGTGCATGTTTGAATGATACGGCAGTCAAGTGTTAAACCAGATAGCATTTTGATAATGTTGTAACTTCTGAGATTACGCCTTGTATCTTGACCTCAATCAGATTACTAATAAAATGTCGATCTCTCGATCATTTAGCTGACGTGACTTCTAAATTTAGGTGTGTCATATACTTTTATGGAGGAATTTTAAACCAGGAAATTTAATGTGGATAAAAAGTGGAGGATACTAGCTTAGAATGTGCAACAATGTTTTGAAATTGAAACTTTCAAGTTTACTTGTTTTGGTCGGAAGTAATCAATCTGAATGAGCTTTTTAAAAAAAAAAAAACAACAGAAACCAGCTCGCAAACGCGCTATATTAATTTTAGCCAAAAATATATTGCTCGTTTATAGGGTGACCCGGCCAACCCAAAATTATATCCACCGACCCACTCTTTCATACTTTTTTTCGCGACTTTTTTATTGTCACACCCTGAATATCAGAATTCGAGTTCATTGTGATTGTGCCAGTTTGGTTAGATATATATTAACTGTATCGTTGCTAAATCTATTTACTTCCTTGTTAAACACATTTGAATATACAATTCTTAACCCTTGATTTTTATTCAAGAAACAATACAGATTTTTTTAAAAAAATGAGTACCTGTGTAAATTACTTCATGGAATTGGGGGATGAAAAATGTTAAGTTTTATTTAATCGAATATTTATTTATGGCAATAGTTGAATTGCAAAGTTAAACTAAAGTGTTAAATCGTAATTCATAGTGGCCAAAAAACTTATATGTACAAATCGAGTGTAGGTGTCGCAACAACGGGATAGACCAGCCATCAATACGGTAATCCCTAGGAAGGTATATATCATAATCTCGTCTTCTGACCTGTACACACACCTACTATGACCTAGATTTTGGAGCCCTAGTCGAAACAAAGTAAATGAGTGTACCCGGCGTCAAATCTAGTTCGAATATTATACGAGTCTAACAGAAGTGTAGAAGACAATTCATTCAAACATAAATGTATACTTTAGTTTGTTAAGTTGTAAAATCAAAACAAAGAATTTCAATAAAAGTACTGAATATAGCCGACCGTAGATATTTGCAAATTGAATGACATTTTAAACGAAGATTCGTTCTAAACCCTGCAAACCATTTCAACTTTTTAAATGCTCACCCGAAATAGAGTTCAGAAGGTCCATATATCGCATGAGCATACTTTAATTACTAGATCGCCTTTTTTCCGTCTCAGTTCTGTGCTTCTCACGTGTTACACGTCGTTGAGTATATGCTTTTTTCTTGCGTTTTCTGAAAACTGTCTGTCTGTTGCTGGCTGAATAATCGTGTTCCACAATTTTTCGACTTCTTACTTCTCAAGCAAACCGCTCTGGCGCCAAATTCAACAAGCACAATTTTGCCGTACAAAATACCTTGTGAAGGGAATTCAAGTATTGTTCTTATGAAGGATCCAGTCCCCCATTCTCAAAGGTGTTTGAGATAATTACGAAAATGCTCAATAATAAGTAGAGTCGTTGTGATCTGTCATTATAAACCAATCTTCTTCTCAAAGAACCATCTTTGCCCCAAGAGAAGGCTGAGAATTCCTCTTTTATGAATGCTTCTTTGATATGAGTGTTGAAGGGACTAATGTTTGTTATCAATATCATGACCCTGGACGGATTTTTAAGGTAAGACTTGAAGTGCCCCGAATAGGGGAAAATCAAAATATTTAGCATTAGACTTATTCTTTAGCTATTAGGATAATCTTTTATAAAAGAACCATTAGGCCCAGAAAAAGCTGAAAATTATAATGAACAATATGACTTGGCACTGTAATATCGTATGGATAAAAATATCAAGTTTCTGTTCACTGCAATGTTTGGAGAATGCTTTACACTGGGGATAATGATGAGGGCATCTCCACAATTTAGCGGGATTTCAAAGTTTTACAATTAAGATATTATTTATAGGTGGGAAAATCTCTTCACTATAACATTCCTTACTGCAATAAACGTCACACAGGTACCAGAGACAACTTAAAATTATTACATATGAAAGGTCTTCCCTTGTATAGGTGGAAATTCAAGTTTACTTATCGGGTTTTACCCAAACAATTATTTTTTGGTATTATTGTTGTTTCTTTGTTTCTCTAAACTTATCGGACCCCCGGGGATGTTTTTGAATGGTCATGTAATCTTACTTAATGAGGTAGGCTTCACATAGGGATCAAAGTTTTACATATGAATATATGGGGGAAATATTTTGAAATCTTCTTCTAAAGAACCACTGGGCCAGAAAAGCTTCCTCATATAGTGAAGATAAGTTTGTTCAAATCATGACCCCCAGGAGTAATGTGGGGCCACAATAAGGGATCAATATTTTACATGCAAATATCTGGGGAAATTCTTTTAAAATATTCTTCATTGAACCAGACGAGTGGATATTTACCTGAAAGCTTCCCGCTATAGAGTAGATTTAAGTTTGTTTAGATAATGCCCGCCCCCTTCCGATTAAGGTTGCTACTACTGCTCTTCTTAGTGAAGCGGTGCTCAGGTGAGCGATGTGACCCATGGGCCTCTTGTTTGTTAGTAGTTGGCCTCGCTTTAAAAAGTCTTCATACGCATGACATGCTCAACGATCGATCTTTGTTCCAAAAAATCACTAAGACTGCACAGAACATTCCAAAATATTCCGTATCTGATTTCAATGACACCTGCAGGATTTGCAGGTTAAAGGTCAAACGCCAATGTCACCAGTGTATATTTGGGACAATCCAAACTGGTTCGCACTGGCTGTTATCAATTCACGACTGCATTTAAGTCTACATTTACTACCAGAGCAATACATACTTCCCTCGTGCCCACAGGTAGGCGGGGACATTTCCTTCTGTATCTGTAATATTTTATCAAATAATCATGTTGTTTTTATATCTCCCCTTCTTTTCTCACTAAGAACCTTTATAAAATGTCGAGTGAAAATGTATAGTGTTTGTTTATCATTTTGCGTACATGTACCAAGCACGATTTTCACTCATAATTAGCTTGAAGTGGTGTGCCACAAATTTCGACCTATACATACATGTAGCCCTGAGGGTCGCAACAATAAGGGTGCTTTACTTTGCCAAAAGCCCAAAACCCACCATGACATGGGGTTACGTTTTTAAGGACCCGGAACTTTTAACGCCGGGTCATGGCCAATGAACACATCTGTATTAAACGTCATAAGTTTGGCTCTGTCGCGAAATTGAAAATCGAACACAGCATCCTGGTTACGAGGCGAACATTCTAACTACAGGTCCACTGGCAACACGCATTTTTCTGAGATATCAGCTCTTCTATGACGGAGGTACATTCCTCATTATAGACTGTAGAAGACTGTAAATATTGACCATATCACAAAGTCATTGTTTGAACTAGGCTGGTAATGTAAGTATGTACTTATCATCCGTTCCCTCTTCTACCCAATAGTTTATACAAAGAAAGACGGTGAATTTCGAGTTTCATTTTATTCTCAAATACTCCTAATTTCCTTTGGGTTTGGGTGTTTGCATAGCATCTGGCGATTTTCCTTTCAGCAATATATGTATACGGCGATAGGCATATGTACCCACCGCGTTTAGATTTCTTACTTTACGCAAGAGTTAAACAAAGGAAAGAAACTCAGAATATGCGTATTATATCGCTTGGGTTTTAATATACTATTTAAAAGTAAAGTATAGAACTCTAAATATAGGGTACCCAAGTTTGCCGATAAAAAAGCAGATTGTATAAATTCTATACATTTCATACATATTCAATCTACATTATCCAACCAAAATTTGTATGCTTCCCACGATATGTAGAAATCTATTCCGAAGAGTCCATTATTGAACCTTGACCCTGGCACTGAACCCCGAAACAGAATATTCGTGGATTGCAACAAGCAATTGCATAGGATATGCTACATTAAATAGTATATTTTACCCCACCATTGTTAAATCAAAGTTCATAGAAATTTTAAATGACTGAAAATTCTAAAACTGTCTGCTATTTCCATATTTTGACGGCCATTTTGATTGGTGCCATTAATTACCCCAAAAGGAATGAAAGGACCTAATACCATTATGTAACTAAGATATTAATTTTGATTAATAATAATTCAATATAGTGCATATAGTATGTTGATAACGTGTTTTTATTAAGATAAGTTTACATTCTCTGAATCTTTTCTCTTATTTTTCTTTTGAAGTTGACATTTCTTTC
>CAJDSM010012079.1:20892-32132 GCA_903981925.1 Ostrea lurida | reverse complement strand
TTTACAGAAAAAAGTGACATTTTACAGATAATGTTAATCATTTACAGAAAAAGTGCGCAAAAAAAAAAAAAAAAAAAAAGTAAAGTGTTTATGTGCCCTAATACGTTCCGTAGTTCAAACCTGAAAATTCTTTCTTTTTTTTTTCTTCTTTTTTTTACTCATTTATAGTTTACTCTCATTAATTATGAAAGAAAATGTGTATGTTGCACCTTTTTAAGATGTCAGACATACAAAGATTAACATTAGAAAATCGCACATTTGAATGATTTATAAAAATGACAAATCTTAAATGTTTAACCGTTTAGAAAACTGCTTATTTGTAAATATGCATTTTAGTATGCATATTAGGAAAATCAATGTAGAATAGAATTGCCATCATAGGAGTTCTTGCCCTGACAATATTTTTTCGTTTACAAATGATATCTATGGGAAATGCAATTTTCACTATAAGTATTTGCCAAATTATTTATTATTATCCAGTGAATGAAATTCCTTAGGAAAGATATATTCTATAGTGAAAATTTTAATAAAATAAAAGATTTTTAAAAACCTATGACATCAACATTTCTTATACAAGTTACGAACGTGGAGGTACTTAAACTAAATTTCGTTCTACCCGATAAATTGGTGACATTCTACAGTAGCTAGGTGGATCGAAATTCTTAAACATATAACACGTTATAGTTTGATTGTGGTTTTCTTTTTATTGCATACTTTGTATACCAAATTGCATGTACCTGTAGCTTTCCGTTTCTCACTAGAGTTTTTGGAAGTTAAGTTAGACATTGACCTTAAAGAGGAAACATCGATCAGATATAAAGCATATCACCAGAGTGTAACACGAATCTGTCATTAGTTAGAGAGGGAGTAGCTCATCATTTTTGCAATCACATATCACAAATAACACGATTGCCTATGCTTGGAACCACGGTCTGCGCACGTTCAAATTTCCTACCGTTCATTACTTCAGTTGGTCTCACTTCCACTCAACTGGGCTCTCGCATACAGTAATGCTCTTTAGAAGCAAATCAATATTTCTAAAGGGGGCGATAACTTAAAAGTCTGTAGTCTAGGCCCCAGCGGGTTCATGGCAAAGCAACCCAAAAGGCGTTTAATACATTTTATTTACCATTCTTGGCATAAATCTATGTTTTAAAAAAGAGGGGGGTTTGTTTTTGTAATGAGAGGGCATCGATTACTATAAATATACACATTCAATAACATGTACATGTACATACCAGTGGCGGATTTAAGGGGGGGGGGCCCCCCCCTAAAATTTCACAAGTTAATTATTAATCTTATTTTTCACTGGAAACATTAAATTTAACACGGCGCCCCCTCTTAATTTGTAAAGATTATATCTTTGATTTATTGTTGCTTTTCTGAGAAAAGGTATATTCCTTCAAAAACCTTCAATATTTGCGATCAATTTTATTGATTGAAAATGACAGAAATATAGTGAAAATGACTACTTTGGAGCACATTTAAGCCCTTACAAAATCTCTAAAAGCTCTGGAGTCTTCCTCAAAGCCGCCCCAGACCCCTTCGCCTCATATGATGTTGCGCCCCCCCCCCCCTAACTCGAAATTATGGATCCGCCCTTGCCAACAACATACATACATACATAATAATCATATCATAATACACAACACATACATACATACATACTACATACATACATAATACATACATAAAATCATATACATACATACATACATACATACATAACACACTACATACAACATACTATACATACTACATACATACATACATACATCATACATACATACTTATTACTTACTTACTTACATTACTACTATAACACCTTACCCTTCCAATTAATTATGCTTACAAAAACGGGACAAAACTATAATATAGTTAATGCGCGAATATAAAATAAACTATGGCGCACCTCTTCCACACTTTGTCGGAAAAAAATAAACCGTTGACACAATAGTTGAATTCGAAGTTCATCGAATTTGTACGTATAGGAATTGAACTTCATTATGCTCAATCATGGAAACCCTGTAAGATTTACATCTGTAAAATTTGCACTTTATTCTGTAAAGTTTACACTTTTTTCTGTAAAATTTACACTTTTTAATGCATTATTTATCATTCATAGTTTGACCATGGACGCAGACAATTTAGTCAGGGATTATTTCAAACTTGGTCTCAGGGGCAATAAGATTTTGGAACGCAGTTCGCAATTCACTATTCAAAAATGAACTGCATTCTAGAATTAACGCAGTTCGCAATTCAAAAATTTTCACACATAAAATGAGATATATTGGCTGATAGTTCCCTACTAACAGTAGTAAATGGTATTGGAAATACAACCAATATAACTATACTTCAACCAAAACTTTCAACAATATATATAAAGTTACAAATAATTATGTATATTTGCTGAACTTCTAATGAATCAATTTAATAAAGAAAATAAAGTGTAGAAAACTTCAAAACAAAGAAACAAACAAAACAAGCAAACAAACAAAGAAACAAACAAACAAACTGAACAAAACAAAAGAAATAAACAAACCTAATTAACATATATAACGGAAACGGTCTGTTTATTCCTAGCTTTACACGATGCTATGGAAGACCGGAAATAGATATTTCATGCGCAGCCTAGCGGCCTGACTCAGTAGAAGATATACGAAAATTAAAATTGTATTGATTGCTAATGATTTATCAAAAGTCTCTGCTGTTGTGTGAAAAGGGGAGAAGTGGCTAACATTTATGAAGTCAGAAAAAGCCTCCGTGCAGTTAATTTGGTGACTGAGATATGACTAAAGATCGTTTAGCAGCTCTCAAAGCGGTAGGTTTACATTGCTGACAGTTATTTCGGATACAGCCACTGTAGTGGAGTTCATTGAACATGTTTTGTGACAGAAGGCTTCTGTTGTCAATCGATCTTTATGACTAACAGAGTACATTTTTATTTATCTATTTATCGTTGTGATTTTACATCATAATCACATATTATAATACCCTTATTCGTCCAAATCGTCGGTGATGATACTGAATTAAGGGTAAACGCCCCTTTCTTATTAACTTCTTCAGTAGGTTCACTAAAAGGTTCTGTGTGTAAATTATAATTTGCTTTGAATCTTTGTTGTGTTTTTTAAACGATAGAAGTGAATATGATAATTTGTAGCTTTATAAGTAAATAATTTCTATGAAATTAATGTTAAAAATAGAACAAATAAATTATTGATACCCACTAGTTTCATGAATTTATTTATTATAATATAATATACATTTGAGTCTTATGATCATACAAAGAGAGACAGTTTTAGTGGGTTTATTTTCCCATGCATTTGAAGTTATGAAATAAAGATACATTTCTAGAATACTGTCTCTTCAAAACAATAAAAGATGCTCTGAAATCATGAGAGAAGTACATTATTCAAGCAGCAAATATTCATTTTTTATGTCTATTGTACTTTTAATATGCAACAGTGTGCAGTCAATTTAAATAATATACATAATGTGAAAATTTGTATGCACACCATAAAATCACCATTGTGTGTTAACACAATGGAACATTCGTCACTTATAAATATTGACATTTTATTAACTTTGAATTCTGTTGTAATTTTAAAGGTGTCATTTTAATGTCCCATTTCTTTGAACTTGCTGTGATTGTCAATCAACAAGTTGGAACAGCCCTGAAATAGCCCTGAATAATTTCTTTAATATAATTATTGCTGTTAACAAATTCCCATCATGGAATTTAAATATAATTGATTGCTTTGAGAAGTCAGAAAAATAGTAGAAATGAATCGGTTAAAAAAAATAAAAAGACCAAATTTTGAGTTCCTTGTACAGGAACTGTAACTCTGGAGTAACAACCCGATCATCAGGGGAAGACTTGCACACATATAGTAAAGTTAGTCCCAGGAAGATGCATTTAGTCTTCTTACTTTGTGAGTACTATTGGTTAATAGAACTGTTGCTTGTCAGCTGTGTCCAAATTTAAAAAGATAAATTAACCAAATTGATTTTGAACTCAATATTGTGTTATTGGTTAATACTATAGTATGTGAGTCTAGCTTTAGCTCTAGTGAGCCTTTATGATTAAAGTCTGTCTTCATCTTCTGTTACATGTATATACTAAATGGTAAAGCTTCAAACTCATGAACAATTCTATAAAACATGATAGTTTTTCATTTGCATTCTCTCATCTTTTAGTATATAGTAGTAGTGAGCATCTTCCGTTCGGGGACTATAGTTTGGCCCTGAGCTGGATTTGGTCGTTTGAGAGCGCGGCAGTGATGATCAGCAGCCCGATCCTGCATGGCAGCTTCTACCCAGGTGACACACACGTATTTGACGGTGGGTTTAGGCTGGTTCTGCTGCCTCTCTTCCGTCTCTATCCTCTCTAACCGCTTCTCTCCTCTCCTCACCTCTTTACTTCCCTCACCGCATTCTCCAGCCCTGCGTAGTCACGAGCGATCCCAGGGTGTGTTAAAGTGATTTTTTAATTTATGTCTCGGTTGCAGAATTCCTGGAAACACAGTCATAATCCCAGTTAATAGTGCCCATAGTATGGATTTATGCCTCTGATTTTCTGTCATAAATAACAAAGCTTACAGATCTGCTGTAGACTGCTCCTTTCTCTGGTTGCTAGGGCTGCGTATCGGGTGAAATTTTCGCAACTCTATAAACTCCCTTTAGTGTTTTTACATGATTTGAGCATAAATGACACAGTTTAGTCATCGAGTCAATCGTGAGATGAATTCAATCACTGACTTGGCAACGGTATTTTTTGTCCGACAAAGTGTGGAAGAAGGTGGCATAGTTAATTTTATATCGCCTACTATATTGTTATGTCGTTTTGTAAGCATATTAGATTGAATGGTTAGTGAGTAAGTAAGTAAGCTAAGTACTTAGTATCGTATGTAGTATGTATATTGATATGTATGTATGTGTGTAATGCTGATTAGGTATGTATGTATGTATGTATGTGTATGTATGTTGTAGATCTATGTATGTATGTAATTATGTAGTAGTAAATTGTATTGTATGCCGACGGGGGGATCCTCAAATTCGAGATAGGGGGGGGCGCAAAATCATAGAGATGTGGGTCGGGGGCGCTTTGAGGAGGAATCCCAGAGTATTTAGAGAGATTTTATGTAGAGGCTGAAATTTGTTCTCCAAACTAGATCTTTCGACTATATTTTGTCATGTTTTCATCAACTAATAGGCAAATCAGTTGATGAGGTTTTGAGATGGATATTACTTTTCTCAAGATAAACAACAATAATCAAGGATATATATCTTTACAAAATTTTAAGAGGGGGCCTCGTGTTTAATTATTAGTGTTCCAGTGAAAATAAGATATATATTACACTTGTATTTTAGGGGGGCGGGGGCGCCCCCCCCTTAATCCGCCACGTATGTACAGTGATAATTATTGATGTAGATATTATAGTTAAATCGATGCTCATCATCATTGACAACATAAACCGCGCTTCTTTTAAAAACATGATTTTATGTCCAAGAATGTATAATAAAAAGTAATCTAAAGCGACCTTTTGTGGCTTTGCTTGCCTGAACCGCGGGGGCATAATAAGGATTTTTAGTTATCGCCTCCCATTTGAATTATATGATTTTCTAAAGAGCAAAGTACTGTATGCGAAATGCCAGTGAAGTAAGTGATAGGGGACACAACTGAAGTAATGAAACGGTGAGGAATTGTGAACGGTGCGCAACCCTGTGGTTCAGCATAGCTAATAGTGGTATATTGTGATTTTGATTGCAGAAAAATGAGTAGCTACACTCCTCCTAACCTAATGCAGGAGTCGTGTTAGCCTCGGTGATACTTTATATTCTGATCGATGTTCCCTGTTTTAAGGTCAATGTCTACTTAGACTCCAAACTCTCTAGGGAAACCGAAGCACAGGACAGCATTGTATTACAAGTAAGTCAATAAATAAGGAAAACCAAAATCAAGACATATAAGTGTATATATTGTGTTAAGATCGTCGAATAACCACTAGCGTTAAATGTAAGCCAATTTAATACGGTAAGACGAACAGTTAGTTTAAGTCACCGTTCCACGTTCGTAATGTACATAAGAATGTAGTCCATAGGTTTTTAAAATACTTTATTTTAAATTTTCAACCATTAGAAAGATTGCTAAGTTTCATTCACTGAGATATTATAATAATTTGGCAAACTTATAGGAAATAGTGCTATTTTCCAGAGATTCTTTCGTACGAAAAAGAAGTATTAAGTAGGGGAAGAACTCTATGAGCAATTCTCTTCATTGTTTCCCTAATTGCATACTAAAGTGCATATTACAAATAAGCTTTTCTAAACGTTAACATTAAGAATTTGAATCATTTTAATAAAAATTCATCAATATGTGCGATTTTCTAATAGTTCGTTTGTATGTGACAGTTCTTGAAAAAAGTGGCAAATATACAATTTTCTTTCATAAATTAATGATGAGGTAACATATAAGATTGAGTAAAAAAAAAAGAGAAAAAAAAAAGAAGAATTTTCAAAGGTTTGAAACTACGGAGCGAATAGGGCCACATAAACCACTACTTTTTGTTATTGATTTTTTTTATTTTGTCGCACTTTTTCTGTAAATGATTAAGGATGTTGTAGGCTGACTTTATGAGAACAACTGCGCAGGACGCTAATCACTAGTATGTACGGTTTTAATACCGAACCCATCAAGGTGCAAACATATTACACATGTACAACTGAACCCTGATCCAGTGATGAAATGTTTGTGACTATTCGATATGTTGAAAGGTTTGTAGGGCTATAGTTTGGTGCGAGTGATGATTACCAAAAAGCAGATTTACAGTCATTTCTCCAAAAATACATCTAATTTTTGATACCCCATTCGATTTTACAGTTGCAAAAATTAATGATAAAATAGAATGAGAACTTGGATAGTCCCAAATTGTTTATTTATTACATTTTGTTGAAGTATTTCCAACAGATAACTACATATCTTAAAAAAGTCCAATTTCATTACTCTAAAATTCTAGTGCAAAAAATCAATATTTTGGCAATTATTTTAAAAAATTTGAATCCGAATAGTACAAGCTATTTAAAGTTCATATTAAAATTTGAGAACAAGAACGCTTGAATATACGTAATTAAGAAAATTGACATCACACTAAAGATTATTTTTAACTACTGAAAGTCGAAATCATGGTTTTCCGTATAATCAGTGCAGAAAGGTAATTTGTATTGTCATTTACAAGTATTAAATATTTTTTTTATATCTGTATTGTAGAAAATCTCTTATGCATTTATCATTATGAGTTGATCTGATAGTCCTCTATGTTTGTTACACAAGAGACAAATGAGAGTTAAATGAATAATTAATAAATATTAAGTGCAAAAAGGTCATTTTAAACACTGGTAGCTTAGTAAAAACACGCATGAGAAAACCAATTGTTTTTTAAATTTCCCAGATGGCCTTTCAAATGTAGAATCAAAAATAACTCTCCAAAAAAATTGTACATAACTTGTAATCCTCATCTAGAACTCTTTAATTAAGACTGATCTGTAAAAAGTGTTCAACATTTTTTGTGTAAGATTTAATCTGTTAAATTGCACATTGATTCTGTAAAGTTTAAACTTATTTCTGTAATATTTACACTTTTAATGCAATTATTTTGATAAATCATAGTTTGACCGGACGAAAGACAATTTAGTAGGGATAATCAACAATGGTCTCAGGGCAATAATTTGGAACGCAGATTCGACATTCTAACTATTTCAAGAAATAAAACTAGTCATTCTAAGGAAAATTGACGCAGTTCGCAATTAAAAATTCCACAAAAATGAATATATTGGCTTGATAGTTCCCTCTAACAGTAGTAAATGTATTGGAAATACACCAATATATAACTATACTTCACAAAAATTCAGCAGAATATAATAAGTTAAAATTATGTTAAGTATATTGCGAACTTCTAATGGAATCAATTTAATAAGAAATAAGGTGTAGAAACTTAAACCAGAAACAGAACAAAACAACAACAAAAGAAACATACAACAAGCTGAACAAAACAAGAATCACAGAACCTAATTAACGTATTTAAGGAACGGCGTGTTTATTCCTAGACTTTACACATGACTAAGAAGACGGAAATAAGATTCTATGCGCAGACGGCGGCTGCTCAGTAAGAGGATAACGGAAAAATAAATTGGTATTGATGCTAATATTTATCAAAATCTCGCTGTGGTGTAAAAGGGGAGAAAGTGGCTACATTAGAAGTCAGAAAAACTCCCGTGCAAGATATTTGGTAGACTGAGATAATAAAGAAGTGTTAGCACTACTCAAAGCGTAGTTATAACATTGCTGGACAGTTTTCGGATTACAGCCCACTGTAGTATGAAGTTATTGAACATGTGATGTGACAGAAGGTTTGCTGGTTGTCATCGATTTTAGAAACAAGAGTACATTATTTATTATTTTGCGTGTGAGTTTACATCATAATCACACTATATTTAAAGCACTTATTCGTCCAAATCGTCGAGATTGATGAACTGAATTAATGGGTTAACGCCATTCTTAATTTAACTTCTATACAGTAGCTCACTAAAGTTCTAGTGAGTAAATTATAATTGCTTTGAAGCGTTTGTTGGTGTTTTATAAACGATAGAAGTGAGTAGAATACTAGTTGTAGCTTATAGTAAATTATGTTTATGAATTAATGTGAAAAAGATACAAATAATAATTGATACGCCGAGGGGAAACTGTTGATTTTTCGGACACTCTCGTGGAATATCGGAAATGCTGCTCATATAACCATGGAATAGGGCTTATCGTATAATGGTAGTTAATGAACGAACATTCTAGAGTTGTCTGTTCGGGTTTTGGATTTTTCTGAAATTATCATATTATATATTTGAACGAATGTCGATTTAGAAGGTTTTATAAGGGACGGTGGTTGCAACTATCGGACGTCATGGGGTGTCTGTAGATACTGGTACAGTTTACTAAATGGGTTGTCATTATACTTTCATGTAGTTCATGACACGCTATGCTCCATTTTTGGACTCTAGAAGCTCGAGTTATTTGTAATAATAGTATTGATTTTGTCTGTAAATCTTAAATTATAGGAACTTTTACCTGGAAAGTAATATCTGGAAGGACTTCCGTTTGCCTGTTAACAAAATGATTCTGGCGACGTTTCACTTTAAGGTAATGGGAAGGTCATATTGTTTCAACATCAGATCTTATTTACACATCGGGATATAATTAGGTTGTTTTCCACTTTCGTAAAGTATCAATGTTACAGATCGTTAAAATTTAGACAGTAACAAAAAAATGCGAAATATAGCGTTAAAATGCTGTCCGAAATTCACACGTCCGAAAATCCAAGCAGTTTCATAGTTTTCATGAATTTAATTATTTAATAATATAACATTTAGTCTATAGAGTCATGACAAAGAGAGACAAGTTTTAGTGTTATTTTCCATGCATGAATAGAAATAAATAGATCATTCTAGAATACGTGTCTGTCTTCAAACAATAAAAGATGCTACTGAATCATGGATGAGAATACATTATCTAGAGCAAATATCATTTTTATGTCTTAGTGTACTTTTAATAAGTCCAAAGTGTGCAGTCAAGTTTTATACACATAAATATACCTAATGTTGAAAATGTTATGCCACATAGGAATCATCATTTGTGTGTCTAACATGTGAACCATTCCACTTAATAATATTGACATATTTATGATACTTTGATTCTGTTGGAGATTGAAAGGTGTTTATTTGTAATGTCCCATTTCCTTTGACTGCTGTGAATTGTCAAGTCAACAATTGGGATAACAGCACTGGAAAGCCTGATAATTGTCTTTGAATATAATTATTGCATGTTACAATATGTAGCATCTATGGATTTAAAATATAAATGAATTTGCTTTGAAGAAGTACAGATAAAAATAGTAGAGGATGAAATCGGTTAAGAAAAATAAAAAGCCAAATTTTGAGTTGCCTTGTAACAGGACTGTAAACTCTGGAGTAAAAGCTCGATCAGCAGGGAAGATTGCAACATAGTTAGGTGTAGTCCATTGGAAGATGCATTTAGTACTTCTTAATTGTGAATACTATAATGGTTAATAAAGTGCTTGTCAGATGTGTCCATATTAAAAAGTATAAATTAACAAATGAGTTTTGACTAATATTTTGTATTGGTTAAATCTATGGTATTAGTGAGTCTAGCTTTAGCCTAGTGAAGCCTTTAATGTATTAAAATCTGTCTTCATCTCGTTACATGTATTTAACTACATGGTAGATATCGAACTCATGAACAAATTCTATAAAATACAATGATAAGTTTTCATTTGCAATCATCTCATCTTTGTATATATAAGTATAGTTAGTTAGTAGCATGCCTTTCAGTGTCAGGAAGACGAATAGTTTGCCCTGTGTGTGATTGATGGATCCGTCTTGAGGCTGAGAGACATAGCGGCAGAGGTGTTGACTCTCAGGCCTGATCCTTGCACATGCAACTCTCCCTGCAGTTGGACGCACACGTAGTTCGATGTGGTTAGTGTTGGGTGCTTGCTCTATCTTTCGCCTGCTATCCCGCTTAGACGGCTTCTTTTCCTCGTCGTCACTCTTTCTCCTCCACGAGTCGCCAGCCACTTGGCGGTCGAACGAGCGGATCCACATGTTAAAGTTGGATTTATTAATTTATGTATCCCTTTGAGACATGACCCCTTGAGACACAGTAAGTATTCAGAAGTTTAATAGTCCAAGTATGGAGTTCACATCTGGTTTTTCGGTCATAATACAAAGCTAAGACTGCTGGTAGAACTGCTCTTCTCTGGTTTGCAGGAGTGCGAGCGTGATTTTCGAATCGCGAATTGCGATATTTTCAAATGTATTGCGATATGTATCGCAATATTGTAAATAGTTTCTTACTTATATATCCGATTTAGATTGAATTTCACAGAACAATTGTAAATAAACAAGAATCGTTCTTGAGAAGTCGAAACAAAAGTATGACTGTGTTAAATCGTGCGTAATTGGAAGTGAAGCAACTATAGTGCTTAGTGTGATTGAAATACATCACAGAATTCAACCATTATGAACGTAATATTTGTGCGAGAAATCTTCGAGTGCTAAAATTTAATCATCTTCGCGATAAACCGTTTAAAATAATGTATTCGATACAATATTTTTTAGTAAGAGTGCAATATATCAGTCCGGATATCCTGCGCAGCCACTGGTCTGCTATAAGC
>CAJDSM010012079.1:0-20867 GCA_903981925.1 Ostrea lurida | reverse complement strand
TGCTGTATCCCAGAGTGTACAAAAATATTCCATCAGCAGCCAAATCAGTGTCTGAGAGTAGAACACATTGGTTATGCTCGGACAGTTTCTAATTCTAAAGTAAGCTCTGACTGAGTCTGCCTCTTTAGTAATACAGTCGAACCTCGTTATCTCGAACTTGATGGGACTAAGAAAAAAGTTCGAGATATCCATGAATTCGAGATATCGAAGGTAAAAATACTAAGAAAATAGGTGGTTGGGACCTCCAAATCAGTTCGACATAACCATGGTATTCGAGATATCAGTGTTCGAGATATCGAAGTTCAACTGTATTTCAATTAAGTGCTATGGATGGTTTGCTGAGTCAGCTTTGCCTTGGATGTCAACATTGATGTTATAGTAGGTCATGAGTGTAAATAGGTTTTTACTTTGTTGTGATTCTAAGAAGCTTACAGTGTCTCCTTCTGCCAGTCTTTCTCCCATTGCTGCAACATCATTTATGTCGCATGTATATATGTGGTATGCACACAATCATCTGCAAAAAGTCATGCTGTTGACTAAGAGTAAGAGGTCATTGATGAACAGACAAAACTTAAGTGGACTTACTAGACCTTGTGGCACACCCAATTTAAAGGCTTCACTTTCAAGAAGTATTTGCTGCTATTTCATGTACATGTAAATAGTCTCATAGAGAGGCAAGGATATGTGATCGAATGCCATAGTGGTTAATTTTGAACAGTAGTCTTTCATCTGGGACAACTTGCCTCAGAAAATTTTAGAAGAATGGGATGGAATTCTCCTCTGTTTTCAATATTTTTGTGCTTTTGTATCATAGGTATTACCTGTAACAGTGACTTGATGAATCTCCATTTTCTGAAGCCATATTGTATCTTTGTTTGGATTGAAGGTTTGTTTAGATGACCCATGATGTTATGACAGATGACATGTTCTAGGAGATTGTATAAGATGGCAGTCAATGAAATTGGTCAGTAAGGCTCGGATAGTTGACTTTTGACACCTTTCTTAAATGATCATCAAGTCCACTTGCTTTGTGTACAGTACAGCTCAGGTGGATTTTTGAATGCCCACTTTCCACTGTAGGCCAGCCACTTGGAATCACAGTGGGCATTTGGAGTGGACATTTACCTGTGTGTTATACAGTTCTATACACAACCCAATGCGTTCAGTGGACATTTAAATGCCCATTTTAAAAAGGGCCCACAGTGGGCAAATTAAGTTCCACCTGAGCTGTACTGTATTTTAAGGTTATTCAGCAATTTTTGGATTGCGTTTTCTGTCGCTTATGCTAGGCATTATTGGGTAGGCTGTTGCGTTATCTTTTTGATGGAATTCTTTACCTTATTGCATGCCGTTAAATACTGATGAGAACTATTTAGTAGGGATATTACGGTAACTTTTATTATGTCGCCTAATTCACTTAGGTGACCTGTTGCAACTGGTGGTTGTCCATTGCTGTCTGCAGTGCATTAACAGTTGAACATAATCAAATTTTTATCTGAAAGTACATGGCAGTTTTTCATAAAATTCAGTATGGAACATCTTTAAATTAGGTTAAAGTAAATTAAAACTGGTAATTTTATGGTCATAAAACCCCTGAGGGGTGGCNCGGCAGTTTTTCATAAAATCCAGTATGGAACATCTTTAAATTAAGTTAAAGTAAATTAAAACTGGTAATTTTTATGGTCATAAAACCCCTGAGGGGTGGCAATAAAATGATGCTGTTTTTAGAAATTTTACTCCGGGATATCTACCAGAATTGTGAAATTCATGACCCATGGGTCGGGTTCTGTTGCTATAACATTACTTTCTAGCACATACAGTAAAGATACATTTAAATTCTTAGAAAAATCTCCTTTATCTCAGCACAGATTGAAGAAAAACTTCATGTATATACATGGTTATGAAGAACATGGATCCATCAACCAACCAAGACTGTGAAATTCATTACCTAGGGGTCAAGCTCTTTGGCAGGGCCCAGTTGGGTTTATAGTGAAAATGAATTTGATATTTAGATATCTTCTACACTGCTTCTGTGTGCTGTGAAGATTACTATATTGCGTATGCTTGGTTACAGAAAGCATGTAGCTGTTTACCAAAATTGTGAAATTCTCTTCCTCTGGCATAGAGGTCTAGGCTTTAAGCCAGGGCGAGGCCAATATGAGGTGTACATCTTTTTATGCCCCCGTGATCGAAGATCGNCCCTGGTGCAGATTAAGTGAATTTCACAATATTGGTTAGAGTGCTCATCATAATCATGCACACAATTTTTTATCATGATGCACAGAAACAATTGTCAAAAATTAAAAACATATTCATTGTGCTCTTGCACTTTCGGAAATAAAAAAAAAAAAATCTGGAAAGCTAAGGGCATTTCATTTTCATTTTATTGAGCTGCCCATTGAAGAACTGTTGTAGTTTACTCAGGTGACTGTTGAGGCCCATGGACCTTTTGTTGTTGGTAGGCGAGTCCATTGTGTTTTTGAGTGGTGTTACCCAATCATTCATATATCTCTTTTTCTTTATGAATAACCAGAATTTTTCACAACATCATCTCTTCCTTTGCATGTTAGTTAAGCCCTCGATTTCTTTTGAGTGACACACTTAACGTCTTCATTAATCCCAGACCGATGGAATCTGGTAGATCACATCCTCGATGCTCCTTTATTATGTTGCGTCGGTTTGATACCAGATTTTATGAAGTCCCACGTAATGTTATAGAACACTGTAGTTTATAAATTATCCTCTGAAATGTTGATTTCTGCTCCAGATTCCAACTTCACTTGCCACAAATAATTGTTCTATGAAGGCAGCGTTAGAAACTCACCATAAATCAGACATGTAGGGCTGACTTCTTGTCCGTCCTGAGAAAAATGACGACTGCAATAATGACTGCTATTATACCGGTGTAATAATTACAATCGTGATCATTACAGCCTACAGCGGTGTGCTGTGTGATGGCTGGAGCAGTGATGGATGCTGTTGTTATAATTATAACAGACAGTTGTTACTGTGTCGAAGGCCGTGCAGTTTGACAACTAGTATTGCTATGATTGTTTCGTAATTTGCAAGATATACATTTAAATAGAATCTATATGTTATCGTGTAATTTGTGATTTTTGTGCAGTTTATGATTTTTTATAAAGACGTTATATGCCTTTTGAATAATTAAATATAATTTTTATAAATAGTGTATGCAGTTGAGGGCAATATTAAAAAATTTTAACCCAAGAAAACCATTGTTAACCAAGGGATTAAAATTTTTAATATATATCATTGTCAACTACATGCGCAATTTGTTTTATTTCATGTCATATTTTTAAGATATGTGTATAAATGTAACTGCTCAAAAATCTACTGATTATTTTATATTTACTAGACTGCCTTTAGCACGTAACAAGAAAATTTTGACATAGTGAAATTGATTCACAGTTAACAAGTTCAAAGGTGTATGTACTTTTCTGCGATAGGTACACAGTTTATGTTGGTATTTATATCCCTGCTAGACTGCTGCTTATTATTGTCTCTTGTTATCAACTGATTTCATTCACAAATACTGCAAACCACATCCATTTCAAATGCTCAAACAATATCTTTCGAAAATCTACACTGAACTGTATGTGCGTCAATATGATGCATGTGATATTTTTAGCTCATCTGAGCCATTGAGCTTTTCTGATAATTTTTTTTTTCTTCATTTTTGACCTCTCAAGATCTACTGCGCTAGTTTCAGTCAAACATCCTAAGGTGAAAGGAATTGAAAAAGTTTATTCAAATGAAGGGTCGACTCATGCTTCTTTCCAAGGGAAGATGATTAAGAAATAGTAAAAATGAGGTGGGATGTTAAATTATTTCTCAAGAACCAGAAAAACAATCACTTATGGGTAATATTGCTTGTACATATGTATTGCCAAAGATTCAAAGTTTGTACATACTATACCCCCCTCCTCCCCCCCCCCCCCCCCCCCCTTTCGGGGCAGGGCAGGGCCAGAATAGGAGTTCATAGATTAACATTGTTTATACCGTTATAGGATAACTTGGGAAGTGAGGAGGGGGGGGGGGGGTATGAATGACGGCATTAAGAAGTTAGAACTATTTATAGCATTGTTACTATTTTGTCATATGAGCGAAAATAATCTTTCTTGGGGTCCAAGCTCACTTGATTAATCTTGGTCTCATGTTGCTTGGCTCTCAGTTTTCATTCCAAAACTGTGAATTTCCTGATCCCTGGGTTCAGGGTTGATGTCCCAGGGTGGTGTAAGTTGGTCATATATATATGTTGGAAATTTTTTTTTACTTCAAAGATATCAAGCGGTCAACATGCTTGCAAGATTATGATAAGCCAAACCCTATACCAAAACTGAGAACTAATTGACCCCTGGCTTCAGGGTTTATGCCCTACGATGGAGCTTAGTTGGTCATACTGTGGTGTCATCATTATTCGTTGAACACAAATTTTCGTGGATTTTGTTGAAGACCTCAACCACAAATTCAAATGTTCAATGAAGTTTGGTGCTTCTAATAGAAGATTTTCCTGTTCTTGCTCTGTCATTGTCCATGATTGTGAACGATCAATACAATCATGTATAATTTAAACTTTTTGCAGTAAACATAACTAATTGAGGCATCAAAAATTATTAATTAGAATATGTGTTCGATATATTTGTTTGCATGGCTATAATTATAATTGACAAAGAATGAAAGTAATTTCTTCTCTCCTTCCTTGAATTGAGAGGAAGAGAGATATAAAATACACCATTCCAGGGAAGATGATAGGGACTTGGTTTGCAGTTGGCATAATTATGATTTAGATTCTGTTCAAGAACAACAAGAATATTCAATTTGTCAGATAGATATGCAAGCATAATCATGGCCTAGCTGTAGTTTGAAGTATGTTCAAAACCCTAAGACTGAAGGTTTACTGTGCAATCAGGTGAGCAGTGTGGCCTACAGGTCTATTGTTTCATTTGTAGTAAAATTAAATCTTTTTTATCTTTTATTTTAGGCTCAAAGTGACAATGAAGAACAAGATGATGTGCACACAGTTAGCATGGAACCACCGGGTGGTTTTATGGATATGTTTTTTGAACAGGTAAGATGATTAATGACAATAGCTAGCAAACTCAAGAAATCCTTGAGCAATTAAGTCAAAATGTGCCACTATAAAATTTCCCTGTAAATAGCAGCTCCCTGAAACAATCAGAATGTCATTTTTCGTGGAATTGTAAAAAAAATTTGCAACTCCCTGAAACAATCGGAATCATAATGTTGTTTTTTGCGGAATATTAAAAAAAAATGGGGGATCGTAAACTTTTTTTGTGGAAACGTTATATCAATTTGTGGAAACATAATATTAATTTGTGGAAACATCAAATTAGTGGAAACGTAATATCAAATTTGCAAAAATGTGGTGTGCCAAGAAGCACAAGTGCTGTACCACCTATATAAACTAAAAACCCAGTCTAGCCTCAAGGAAATTCACCAATATCCAGATAAGGTCCAAATAGAAATACTTAATAATATACACTTGATGGGTGGCGTGTATGTACACTACCACCACTTTGAAAAAGAGAAAAACAAAAGATACATGTTTTATGTGACCCAAATTTCACTTCAAGAGATCAAGAGTAACTCTGCTTAGGCTTAGAGGAGAAAAAAAAATGGGATCATGATTTCACCACAAGAGAGTAAGAATTTTTTGTTATAAAAGTTTAAGCCATCAGCATGATCAAGAGTTGCAGGCCATATAATGAAATATTAGGTCATCTGAATCATTCAGGTGATTTAGTCAAATGGTAATATTTGAAAGTTTTCATTTTATTCTCAGATTTTCTTTTACCAATTTTTATCAAAATCATCATATACCCGGTAGCATGAAGTGAATATTGGGAAACAATGAGGATCAATACCTGGTGCAATCTTTTAAGAATATTGGTCAATCTGGGACAATTTCCAGACAGACGGTGCTTTTAATTTATGATGAGTTAGGAGGACTCTACCTGAAACAGTCATATTCCCAGTTGTGGGCTTCTTNCGGTGCTTTTAATTTATGATGAGTTAGGAGGCCTCTACCTGAAATAGTCATATTACCGGTTCTGGGCTTCTCGTTGTAGGATAAGGTGTTATGGCTTGCATTTCAAAAGTCATTATTTCTTTTAAAATGTTCTTAATTTTAAATGTCAAACAAGTAAATACAGTGCGCAGTAATAATGAAAAGAGAAATCTCCACAGGAATTGGGAAATTCATGGCTCTTGGAGTTAGAACTTTTGGTGCCATTTCAAGTTTGTTCAATCCATGATCCCTTAGGACAAAAGATGATCACAATAGGGTTCTATGTTTTAAAGAAGAATATAAATACCCTTCTCCTTGGACCTGACCAATTGAGCTAGAGTCTTGACAGAGACTTCTGGTTACATTTTGAAGAATTCCTGTAATACATATCAATTTTGAGTTTTGTTCTGTTGAGTTACAATCAGTAGAGTTACTGTCCTTGGACTTTGAAGACTTCAATTGAATTTAGTGTCTTAATGTATAGATTAATGTATTAACCCTGATATTGTCAAACAGTAGAAACTAAAGTTACAGGCATGTATACATTACTCTAATGTACTACTACGTCTCTGACATTTGTGAAAATTTCAAAAGTGGCACAGCAGAAATTGTATAGTGTGCTGATTCATGAACAAATTCCAGTGAAATTGTAGCCTACTGGTGTAGGCTGTGATGTCAGGGAAATTGATTTTTCAGTCCGTTTTATATTTATGGTTGGTTGGAACACTATCTCCCTAGTCTGCTATTGATTGTAGCAGGCCGATCAATAAATATAAATAATGTATCTTTATTATGTTGCTATTTTCAAAGAACTATCTTTTCTTGTATCAGTTTGACACAACAGCAATCACTGCTTCAATCGCCTGACTACAAACAGCCAATTTTCTAAACTTTTCAGCAGGACTTGCTTCAGTCCTAGGCATCCCTCTGTATTTGTACAGTTATTTCAGCTCTACTGATTTCAATACCACTGTTTGCTGTAATCAACATTGCCTATAGAATGTAAATATTACGATATTGACTTCCTCGTAGAGCAGCCTATATAAACCAGATTTAGGGTCATGGAAAAGAGTGAAGTCATGGCTGTGACTGTACTCATTGTTTTGTATGCAATTCTCTTTCGTCAGGAGTTATAGGGTCACCAGAGTTACTCAAGTGACCTTTGGCTATTGGTCTGCGTCTGTCATATCACGCCACCAGTTGTCTAGCTCAGACTAGCTGTCATGTCTCAACATTAACAATTTAACATTCATGATTACTACCCTTTCAATTCAATTCAAATTTGATATGAAGCATCTTTCGGACCAAGGAGACATGAATTGTAATTTTCAGGATTCCTGCACCTTGAGGATTTAGGGATGGGGCAAAAACTGGTATATAGTGTTTTTGTGTAAAACATTTGAATAACATTTTTAAATGCTAATGGATATTGAAGAAGAGCAGATAACTCTTTACCAAAAATGTAAATATCCTGATTCCAGGATAGGGGCCTTGGTACCTGTGTGTGCGTGTGGTAGTGGTGATGGAGGGGGGGGGGGGGTCATTCCATCTTAAGAGAGTTTGTAAGATACTTGTTACTTCATTCATGAATATTGTTGTGCTCAAAGATCGAAGAAAAGGAAGTTCTCATTGTATTGAACTACTAGTATATTAAACAAAAGCATAATTATATATAATATGATGTTTTTTTCCATGGCATTTCAAAGGGGAGGGGTATAGGGATACTTAAAGGCATATTGTCTAACACATTTGTATTTTTTTGACCAGCAGAAACTAATGCGTATTGACGTTAAAAAGATTAAAAGGAGTAAAAATGTAAATTGTAAAAATAAATGATATAATTGTCGTTTTTGTGAAGTTTGTCTGCCCAGAGAATCTGATTAATTATACAAATATACCAAGATTCTGATGATGTTTCCGATAACTGTCGACAACGTCAGAAGACGACGTCACAATGCTATCTATAGGCACAGCAAGGTTAGCAGTTGAAGAAAAAATAACACATTCTATTACTTAGATATATTCTATGAACTGCTGTATTATTTTTTTAACTTCCTAGTTTATATGACTTGAAAACTTGAATTTTCATTGTGCTGTTAGTCATTTTGAGAATTTTTTGTCGTTGAGGCCCCTTGGTAACTGCGTGTGAGCACGCGCGGATAGCTTTCCGAACGAGTTCAAACTAGGGTCATATGAATAAAGACGGGGCTAAATTGAATTTTTGTCATCCTGGACAAGAATTCAACGAAACTGTATTTTATTAGTTTGGAGTAAGAATAACAGTAAATAATCATATTGGTAACAAATATTTAATTAATATCACTAATCTTATGATTTCAATGCATTCTAAGTGAAATAAAAATATTGAGATTTTGTTAGACAATATGCCTTTAAGGAGTAATAAAATGGAGTGACTGCATAGTGGAAACATAAACAAGTATACCTATTGAGTTAGAAAAAGTGATTAAATAAATTCTTTAAATAGAATTGCAATGGAAAAATTTTATGTCAAAATATTTGGACTCCAATCTCTCTCTCCCCCCTCCTCACCTCTCTTTTATACGCCCGTCTTTAGATGGGCATATTATGTTATGGTGTTGTCTGTCCTGTGCCATCTGAAATATTTTTGTCTGGGCCATGACTTTTGACCTTCTTTGTAGATTTGAACAATGTTGCTCTGGGCCTAAGAAAGTGTCATGATCTTGAGCCAGGGTCACTGGTCAAAGGTCAAGGTCACAATGCACATAATGGTTTTAACATTGTCTGGGCATAACACTCTTCACTGAGTGCATGAATTGGAATGATGTCAGTGTTAAATCTGTGTGGTTTTTATTTTTCAGGTGGAAGAGATTCGTGGATGATAGACAAAATAGCCTACAATGTAGACGAAGTGAAGAAAAAACACAGTGCTATCCTTGCAGCTCCTCAGCCAGTGACAGTAAGAGATCCTCGCCAGTAAGAACAATTATTTAGGTCACTGAGTCGTTCAGGTGACCAATTTTACAAATTTAGCAATTAAAAATGATGTCTCCCCTCTTGCAGGAGGAGACAATTTTTTTTATGTACTTTCTGGCCGTCTGTTTGTCACAAAATCTTCAAGCCTTGTGAACGCTTCTCTTCCTATATGGGTTATCTGATTGACTTGATACTTTGTGCAATGTGTCATTGTCATTTGTAGATGTGCATATTGTCGGCACAGGAGGATCCAGTCATTTTCCTGAAAGTTATGATGAATCTAAGAGGGGTGGAGCATATAAACTAGCTAATGAACACTTCTATACAGCATTTTGGATAGTCTTGAAGCTTTGTACAATGCTTTATTGCCATTTGTAGATGTGCATATTGTCTTGACAGGAGGATCTAATGATTTTTCTGCAAGTTATAGTGGATCCCAGAATGGTGTAGATGTAAAATAAAGAATGACCAATTTTCAAATAATCTTTACAACAACTGCACATTATCTGTAATAGGCAAACTAAATGCATGGTCATATAAAGCAGGAAGGTCTCTACCAAAATTGTAAATTTCATAATGCTCGTGGAATCCAGAATGGGGCAAAACTTGGGATATTTAAACGATGTATAACATTTAGATCACATCTCCTGTAATGCGTTTGATTTTAATCAGGGATATTTAGACAGAGCAGGTAGCCTGTGAATTTTCTGCAGGGAGAAGGGTTTTGTATCCGAGTGGGGCCAAGGTGGTCACCATAGTTAAACGTACAGTGTATGTATTATCAACTGAAAACATTCTAAACTTTTAGATATCCTTCCAAATTCTTTTCAAATTTGGTATTTAGCATCTTTTGGAAAAGGGAGACATATATAAAAATTTTAAATTTTAGGACTCCTGCACCCTTGGGGATTNTATATTTAAAAAAAAATTGAAATTTTAGGACTCCTGCACCCTTGGGGATTTAGGGGCAGGGTAATAACTGACATAAATTGGCCAATTTTCCAAAATCTTAGATTCTATAATTGCAAACCTATAAGAAAAACTAAATGCATAGTCACGTAGAGCTGGAAGATTTCCACGAAAATTGTAAATTTCATGTTCCCTGCAGTAGAAGTTCTGACTCCAGGGTAGGGCTAAATGTAGCACATAGTGTTTATGTGTTAAACATGAAAATAACATCTTCTTTAATGCTATTTTTACTAAATTAAAACTAAAACGATATTTAGAAGGAACATACAGCTAGCTCTCAACCAAAATTGTAAATTTCCTGATCCAAGGGGTGTTGGGTACCTGATAGGGCCATTTCACAACCTCAGGGTTCTGACTCAGGTTCAAAATACTTTTAACTAATATTCAGGTGACCAATAAGGCCTATGGACCTCTTGCTTTGTAAAATCATCTTTACCCTTTCAATATTCTAATATAAATATCACAGCCCAATAATGATGGTAATTTTCATTTCATGATAGTAAGAACAAGAGGCTGCACGTAACAGCAACAGGTTTCGTGGCTTTACCAGCAGTACATGTTGGTTTATGAGATAACAGTGATTGTCTCTTAAACTCAAGGGAATTAGAAATATCGCTAGGATTTGAGGTGTGGGTGTGGGTGAATTTCTCCTACAATTTTTCTTGGGAGAAATTAAATTAGATTTGTATAGCTGTTTTGGGTTTTAGAAACATTGATATTGGTATTGATTTATACAATAAGCAATTGTAGTAGTGAGAGTGCATGAAGTTCAATGTCATCTACATTAGATTGCAATAAGTGAATCATCAAAATGACCAATGCCATATGTTACCTTCATGTAGCTTACCTAGTTTCCATGTACATTATTTCATAAGGTAATAAAGTTGATTACCAGTATCTCAAATTTGATGTTTGTTACATGGCCTCTTGACCTAATTAGAGGTGTTTGGAATGGAGGCATATAAACCTCAGATGTAGTATTTTGCTGTTTTCACAATTCTCTATCATTAGAGGCATATATAGGGCATTGTCATTTTGAAACAAGTGCTTGTCATTAGGGACAATGCTAAACAGGCCACAATATCAATGTATTTTGGGGATTTCATATTTTCTTCAATTTTCGTAAATGAATCCTACCTAGTGATAGGTCATCTTCGCAAGCCAAGTGTCTTGATTCGCTTACTGTCATCTCCCCCTTGGCAGATTTAGTCACGACTGAATTGCCATCTAATGGACAATGCGAGTTATCGCTCTTGACGGAAACACTCGAGCGAACAATTGTATGGTTTTTTTTTTATTAGGTGCACATCCTTGTTGCAAGCTTTATATCACCTTTATCTTTCAGGCGTAAATCGCGTATTAAAACTTGCCTTTCTGATCTTAACGATTCAAGGACCAGACTTCACTCAAACCGAACAGGTATGAATGGTGCAATTTGATTGGATGCCTTGGGAAGTCAAAGCACGATATTTTGAAGGCTTAGAAACTCGACTATATCTGCCAAGGGGGAGATGACAGTAAGCGAATTGGACACTTGGCTTGCGAAGATGGTGATAGGTATACATCCCCAAAACTTGGCTGAGAACTTTAATACGCTGGCAAGAATGGAAATATACAG
Source organism: Ostrea lurida (assembly GCA_903981925.1). Taxonomy (NCBI): domain Eukaryota; kingdom Metazoa; phylum Mollusca; class Bivalvia; order Ostreida; family Ostreidae; genus Ostrea; species Ostrea lurida. The sequence goes on along the minus strand of CAJDSM010012079.1, from coordinate 9,276 downwards.
TGTTGGTGACTGTCATCTGCTACAGTCAAATGCTAATGTCACATGAAAAGTGCAGGTAGATTCAGCGTGGACGACCGTGAAAACATTGGATTGAAATTGTAGTTTTTGAGGTGAATTTCAATCCTCTTCACAATTGCATGTATTATAACCAAATGATGGGTATTAGGCACAAATGTATCTTCTGAAATGGACATATATTTGAATATCATAACCCATGTAAAGAATGAATATCATAACCCTCGTAAAGAATTATTGTATGTTAATTAAAAACAAAAATAAAGAATCTACCAGACGTTTTTGAAGAGATTATTAACACCACAAAACTTTAATTGGTAAGACTGGGAAAATTCTCCATTCATGAATGTCTAAACATTTGAAAAGGGCAAGTATGATTCAGTGAGGACGTCCATAACAATACTGGGTTGAAAATGTAGTTTTTGAAAAGAATGTTATCTATTTTGCAGTAAAATGTATCATAACAAATATAATCATAATATCATCCAGGTGGATTATTTTATATAGGGACCATCAAAAATATTTTCCTTAATCATAGGGACTGCCGTGATAGGAGATCAAAGTTTAAAATGGGAACATACAGGAAATTAATTTAATTGATATAAACACATTCTTTTAAGGGGTAGCAGGGTATCCAAATACAAGTTTTCCCAAGTTGTGTGGAGTCAAGAATTGGAGTGTATTGACACACTAAAAGTCAATTATTTGGGGGAATGAAATAGATATTAAAGATTACATGGTTATATTTTTAGGGATACTGTGTTTCCATTGACCTTGCTAATTAGGTAAATTATTTTCAGAAACAAAGGAAGAGTTGGAGGACTTGATGACAGACATCAAGAAAACTGCAAATAAAGTCAGGGCCAGATTAAAAGGTAGTGTTTATCATCTGAGTAATATGTACACTGCAAACAAAGTGGGGAATCACCACGTCTGTCTATCCGTTCATCCATACTATGCACTTTCAGGTCACCTGAGCGAGTGACTCAGGTGACCTATTGCTATCTACATTGGTCTGTTTTCATGCATCATTAACTTTTTAGTAATTTTAGCTCACCTGAGCTGAAGGTCCAAGTTAGCTTGTTCCCTATTTTCTGGCATCTGTTATCTGTTAGCTTTTCACATTTTTTCACTCCTCAAGAACCAGAGAGCTAATTTCGTCAAACTTGTCACAAGTACAGTTGAACCTTGTTATCTCAAACTCAATGGGAGGGGACACATACTCAGAAAATGGGTGGCTGGGATCTCCCAAGTCAGTCCGACATAGCCATGGTTTTCGAGATATCAATATTCGAGATACAGAAGTTCAGCTATATGTAATATAGGTGAAGGAATTTATGTTAGTGCAAATAAAGAGTTATGTCCCTTTTCAAGGGGAGATGATTAAGAAATAGTAAAAGTGGAGAGGGGTGAACCAAGAAACCAGAAAAGCCAAACTTATGAGAAATATTACTGAAGATTTGTTTATACCATGAACTCCAGGGCCTGGGCAGGGCCACATTGGGGATCAAAAAGTGTTGGAAAGCTTTTCCGAAAATCTCTCTTTGAGTCCAAGGTGCAGGCATATTTCATATTTATAGTGTCAAACTGGTCATACCATGACCACTCTTGAACATTTAGCTCATACTTTACGCAAAATTGCTTGTAATTGGACAATGTGCCCGATGACCATCGGACAAGGTCATTTGATTAAGGTCAATGTCTCTCTCTCTCTCTCTCTCTCTCTTCTCTCCTCTCTCTCTCTCTCTCTCTCTCTCTCTCTTCTCTCTCTCTCTCTCTCTTATTATTCTAGGCAATTAGGTGTTGTCTCAAAAAATTCTGAACCAGTAGAGCTTGTGATTTCTAGTTTATTTTTTATTTTGGAACTTTAGTTTTTGATCAGATTTTGATAATTGAAAGTTTTGTAAGTAGCATGTTGAAGGAGTGTAGAAATTAATTGCAATTTTTATAACTGCCATTTTTTAAAAATAACATTTAATGTTTTGGATCCTTGGTCTTTTCTGAATTCTATCTGAGGAAGAACAAATAAGTCCTCCAAAGTTATCCAAAGTCCTCTTAATTAATACAAGAAATGTTAATTTGAGGGATTAAGACATTTGTCATCTCTTTTAAGTCCCCAGGAGGAAGGAAAAGTTGTAGAAAATCCTCAGTTCTTGTCAGACAGAAAACTGGGATTTTGTTATGCAATATTTCATGCCAAATATTTCTTGAAGAAATTGTAGAAGTCATCGTAGGAATATCATAGAATTCTCTTAACAATTTGTTGTGTAAAGCTTACGAATGTGATATTTTTTTTCCAGATATTGAACAAAATATTGAAAAAGAAGAACATTCAAATAAAACTTCAGCAGATTTAAGGATACGCAAAACACAAGTGAGTTACAGAATTCAATCAGGATTTTGGGCTATTTTTTTTTTTTTGTTCACCCTGTTATGCAGTGGCATTTAGGGGTAATGCCCATTTTGATCCGAAACTCCTTGTAACCATAAATAAATTTGGTTACAAGGAGTTTCGGCTCAAAACAGGCTTTACCCATGTGTTTTGGATACTCAATTTAGAACCATCTTCTTTCGATATGGAGTACATGCACATGAAAAGCTTGTCAAAAATAATGTAGTGCATGCAAGGAATGTTTTTAGGTCACCTGAGTAACTTAAGGTTTGACCTATTGCAATTGGTTTTCGTCCGTCGTCGTTCGTCGTCCGTTAACAATTGAACATTTTTAACTTCTTCTTGATAACTACTAGTCCAATCTTTTTCAAATTTGGTATGAAGCATCTTTGGGACAAGGGGCACATAAATTGTAAATTTCAGGTCTCTTGCCCCCTGGGCCTGGGGGGTGGGCAAAAACTGCCCAAAAGTGACCAATTTTCAAAAATCTTCTTTACAACCGCACATGCCTGAGAGAAACTAAATGCTAGTGATGAGAGCAGGAAGGCCCTACCAAATTGTAAATTTGGTGATCCCCGGGTTAGGTTCTGACCCAGGCGGGGACAAAACTGTACATAGTTATATGTGTAAAACATTTTGAAAAAACATCTTCTTTAATGCTATTAATAGTAAATTTAAAACTAAATGATAGTTTGGAATGATAGGAGTTTTCTATTCATTAATTTGAAATTCTCCGTAAGACCCTAGGTAGGTTTTGGTATTAGGGTGGGCCAAAATGTTCAATGGATTAAAGTGCTTAACAATTCTTGAGCATTTTTAACTTCTTCTTAGAAACCACCAGCCATTCTTTTCAAATTTGGTATGAAGCAATTTGGGACAAGGGGCACAATAAATTGTGAATTCAGGTCTTTGTCTCTCTCGTGTCTTCTGGTGGGGCAAAAAGTGACCAATGTGTCAAAAAGAATTTCGTTCATTGCTTTGCCCAACACATGTCTAGATATAAAATCCAATTGCATTGATGTGATATAGGAAGGCTACTACCAAAATTTGTAAATTGGTGATCCCGGGTAAGGGTTCTGACCCATGTGTGAGGGCCGAACTGTACATAGTGTTTATAAATACAACATTGAAAAGATTTTTTCAATTATTGATTATTAATGCTGAAAACAAATGAATATTTGAATGAATATGGAACCTTTTATTAAAATTGATATTTTCATTATCCTAGGGTAGGTGTTTTAGATTAGTCAAATGTTCATTGATGAAATGTTACTAACAAGATTGAACATTTTTAATTCTTCTCTTGATAACCACCAGGTCCAATCTTTTCAAATTGGTTATGAAGCATCTTTGGACAAGGCAATAAATTGTAAATTTTCAGGTGATCATTGCACCCCAGGCACTTGGGAGGTAGGGCAAAAAGCTGCCCAAAAAGCCAATTTTCAAGAAATCTTGTTCTTTACAACCGCACGATGTTGAGAGAAACAAATGCGAGTGATGATAGAGCGGAAGCCCTTTACCCAAAATTTGTAAATTGTGCTATCCCCGGGGTAGGGGTTCTGACCCTAGAGGGGGGCAAACTTGTACATAGTTTATATGTAAAACATTTCAAAAGCATCTTTTTCAAATGCTATTGATATTAAATGTGAAAGTTAAATAGGGGGATATTTGAATGAGAAGGACCTTTATCGATAATTATACCCCCCCCCCTGCAACAGTTGGGGGGGGGGGGTTATTGGGTTACTGGAATCAGATTGTCTGTCCATCCGTCTGTAGCAAAATGGTCCCAGACTTTAGTGTTAGCCTGTGTCCACCTAGATCACCCATTATCATGATATGGTCTACCCATGGGACAAAGGTTTTCCTATTGAATTTGGGGTCAAAAAGGGCAAAGGTCAAAGTGACTGGACATCAAGAATGTAATATGGTTCCGGGTTCCAGGAGCATTGATCCTTTCTACCTAGAGTTCACTATTTTCATACATATATACTACTGCATGAGACAAAATGTTCGTTATGAATTTTTTAGGTCAAAAGGTCAAGCTCACTGGACATTAAAGTAGCAATATTGGTTTTCCTTAAAAATTCTTGAAACAATCGTGTGAGATTGACCTGATGATCTTCTTGTGTATATGAATAGGAATCATATGCATGCATATATTGAAAGTTATTAACAGTGAATTAAAATACTCTGTATTGAGACTTAAGAAATGCAAATATGAGATCCCTAGTGTCGGGCTATGAACAGGGGAAGTTAAGGCCTGTGGGCCTCTTGTTCAAGTATTAGTATGTATATTTTCTGGGACTATACGTGTAATTCCAAGATGAAATTTAAGTTTCTTTAAGTAAATATGAACAAGAGTCCCTGCTAGATTTGAACTTGAGACCTACGGTGTGCCAGCCCGACACTTTACCGACTGAGCTATGATGACATACAACAATAATGATCAAAACAAACAATTTCACCAAGGATTTAAATCGCCATCTTGTTATAAAAAATATAAACCTTAGTGTAGTGGGCTACTCTAAATTCTTCAGCATCCAATGGAAAGTTTGGGAAATTGCACGCTTGTCCCAGACATCATACTAAACAAGTATTCAAATGCAAGAAAATGCAATAATTTGCATTTATGTGTTTTTAAAGAACTAGATCAGAACTGACCATTGCACACAACAGTAAGACTATTCACGATTTTACAGATTAATGTGATGTCGTCTGGTGAAATGCAATGCATTTTATGCTTTGAAAGGTGGATAAAGCGATTTTACTCCATTGAAAATGTATTTTGAAATGAAATGGAACAAAATTGGCAAATGTTTGATATACCACTATTTCCAGATTGTTACATGCACCATTGTTTACACCCCTATGTGAATATTTCATAGAGATTGTATCGAGCTTTTACTGTAGTGTTTGTGTTCCCGTATATTTTGTTAGACCGTAAGAAAAGAATTGTGTGTAACCAATATATCTTATTGTATCTTATTTTGCACATTCAATATCTGTTCATTTTCTATTTCATGGTAGGCCTACATCTTGAATATAGATAAAAATGTATAGTGTCAGCTTGGATGACAAGGGGACATGTCCAATACCAAGTTAAATCATACAATAAAGTTGTTTTTTTTTCCAGTTTGCTCAGCCAATAAAACTGCATATTATAAGTAAAATTAAATTATTCTAATTTCAAAATGCAATTTCTTTATGTGTGCGCAGTAATAATCTGGATTTGGTTTCATTTACAACTTGATAAGTATTCATTTAGTGTCATGATAAAAAATGAATACACATAATAAGGTTATAAGGATATCATAAAGAATTCTATATTAGGCTTAGTTCTTTCTGGAATTTTAACCTTAACAGTGGAGAATGCACACAAAAATCAGCCCCTTTCTTATCAAAGTTCAGGTGATAAATGGTGTTTTTTGCTGTCATAGCCTATGTTAGACCAACAGAGGCTTGCAGTCTAGTCAGGTATTTGACAGATACAAATATCGATCACATGCAAATGTCGGTGTTTAGTCGTATTCATTTTTATGTAGCTTAGATTAGATAACAGTAGTTTGTTGATAAAATGAGCACAACTCCCACCCACCCACTCAGGCATCTGGGAAGGGGGCCTCTAAAAATTCTCAAAGATACAAATTAGTGATCACAGGGTCTTTATGCCCCCTGGATCTTTGATTCTGGGGCATATAGTTTTTGGCTTGTCTGTCTGTTTGTCTGCAAAAACTTTAACATTAGCCATATAACCTTTGAATGGTAAGTGATAGAGCTTTCATATTTCACATGTGTATTCCCTATGACAAGCTTTTCCACTGCTAGCAAAATTTTTTACCTCCTGACCTTGTACTTTGACCTACTTTTCAAAAATTTTAACATTGACCGGAACTTTTGAATGAGAGCTTAAGTAATAATAATACCATATTTGTATAGCACCCTTTTCATACAACATGTCCGCTCAAAGGTGCTTTACAATGCATATATAATAATAGATAATAGATATAATAATACCATAAAATCACCAAAATAAAACATTACTATTAAGATCGATGACAAGGGTTTTTTGTTTTTTTTCCCCTGAAAAACAAGATATAATAAATACGCTAAATTAAAACATAAGAATAAACATCAGTAATAGGTCTTCATCCTCCATTATGTATATTCTGAGCAGCCCCTTCTGCTGCTAGTACTGTTATGGGACATCAGTGTTTCACAAACATATCTTTTTTAGCCTCAAAATTGGGAAAAGCTGATGGTACATGTATTTGGAATTGGGAATGGTGCTTTTCATAGGTAGTAGTTATATCAGGAAAAATATTGAATCATGCATGATGTAAATATAATTTGTTAATTTGCAGGGTCATGTGAAGGATGCACAGATATGATTTAGAATTTATAAAGACATTTTTATTTTCAAAAAGAAATTAATGTGCAAGCTGCTTTGTGTAATTTAGATTCAATTGTTCACACAATGATCCCTGTGGTCAAGGCTGCATGGTTTGCTAAAGAGGTTTGAATTCAATAGGAAAATAGCTTGACTCTCTCTCTCTCTCTCTCTCTCTCTCTCTCTCTCTCTCTCTCTCTCTCTCTCTCTCTCTCTCTCTCTCTCTCTCTCTATCTTGATCTTGATCTTGAATTTAGAAGAATAGCATAGCAGTCTCATAAAGACATCGGGTGATACTAATTGATCTACATATATTTTTGTAGCATGCAACACTTTCCCGTAAATTTGTGGAGGTTATGAATGACTACAATGCTTGTCAGATAGACTACAGGGAGAGGTGTAAAGGGCGCATTCAAAGGCAACTGGAAATCAGTAAGGCTCTCTTTCTATATGCAATTGTTACTCATTTAGACTTCATCAGCTTGTAAATTTTGGAAGAGCATTCGATATTGTTTGTTTGTTTATTTGTTTGTTTGTTTGTTGTTTTACATCCCATTTGAGAATTTTTCATTCATGTAGTAATGCCCCCAGCTTTATGAAAACAGACTTTTGACAGATTTGTTATGATACCCAAACCTTGTTTAAAACTTTAAAATGATGTCCATAATATTTCAGAGTAATAATGAATCAATACATGTACAACATTGTTTTGCTTAGTAAACCAACACATGTTTCTTGACCCTTGAAGAACACATGGTTCCTTGAAATCTACTTTTGGAATTTTAGGCCATACCAAATAATGATAAAGTTTGTTGGATTCTCTTCATCTATTTTAAAGAATCAGAATCATACTATTTGTTAAATATCTTTGCTACCCACATTTTTAAATTAAACATCCAAAATATGAATAAATTTTCATTACAATTTCCAAATACGTGTATATCCAAATTTGAGCCAATTTCTTCGTTGCCAAATCTGAAATCAAAATGTTTAAATGATCTGATTAATGGAGAAAAAAACCCATATCGTACAATGTTAGGTCAACTGTGCATAAACAATGACAAAATTCAGCCAGACTTGTCCGTAAAATCCAGGACATAAATGATATTCTGTGGTTAAATTTATGCAGGGCTCAAGCTGCACAATCTTTTTTTTTTTTTTTAAGAGCGGTGTAAGAAAAGTATCCAGTGGGGACAATTTCCTTTTTGAAATAGGTAAAATCTACTTCAAAAACTTATTGTCTTCGTGTTGTCTCTGGTGATTCAGTGCAGCTCATGCATGGGGCTTGGGAACACAATTAATGCTTCGTCGCACAGACCTGGACAGCAAAGAGCGATAGCATAAAAAAATTAGTCTTGCTGTAAAATTGTTAGTAGAAATTGTCGTATTTAAATCAATTTAATTAGTTATTTGAAATCAGAATGAAAAAATACCAAAGTAACCTGGATTTTGATATCACTATGATGTTCCAATTGCTGGAGGTAGAAAAACTCTATTATGTGCACAATGATTAACAATTTTGTGATTAACATGAGCTGGGAAAACATTCAAAATAATTCTGGACACAGTTTTTTGTTTGTAATATATATGTTTCATTTTTTGGTTAACTTCAGAAATAGTGAATGGACATTTACATTTAGGATTGAGTATCATACTATTAAAATTAAATACACATCATGTTTTACCAAACTAGAGAGGATCACAAAAGGGATTTTAAAAGATTTCAACAAGAAAGAGAGAAAGAGTTTAAAAATAGCAAGTTAAAAACAAATCAATGCATGTGCATTCAGATGCCTATGAAGTTGATTCAACAGTTTGTTTATTCCATTCAATAGTCATTCTCAAGATATATATCCACAACACAAATTTCAATTTATTTCCATCATCGATAAAAAAGTTATAGTTACTTTCTTATGAAGCTGCACAATCTTATACTTATGACATTTGTGGAGAATATACTTAACTACATATTTGTGTTTCCTTCAGGTTTGATATATACCAAATTATTTTTTCTTCATTCTTCAATTGTTCTATTCCTTTTTTCTGTCGACAGTAATGGTAAAGAAATTTTATTTAAAGCTGGATTTACTTCATATTGGTTATATGCTCTGAACCTGCCTATCACTTCTTCTGTATGATATTTGTGAGTAGTATTTACTATCACAAAGCAGTTTCATTGCTTGTAAATTTTCAAATTTTTGGAATAAATTTATTTTGTGTTTTATTCTGACAGACTGGTCCTACTAAATTTAAAAAACAAATTTGGCTTATGAATGCACATATGGAGCAACAAACAAACAAATATACTTGTTAGCTATTTGTAAATGTTTATCAGTTCATTTGATGCCTGCATTAGTTGTGCTATGGGTTGTCTGATCCCTGCATTAGTTGTACTGTGAGGTAACTGATCCCTGCATTAGTTGTACTGTGGGTTGACAAATGTCTGTATTTGTTGTACTGTTGTCCAGTGTCTGTATTGGTT
>CAJDSM010012078.1:57210-74036 GCA_903981925.1 Ostrea lurida | reverse complement strand
ACTTTCGACCCATACAGAGATCGTTAAACTTAAGACTTAAACAGAATATCCACCACATTAAATATAAGAATGTGAAGCTGTTTCCCCCCCCTTGCCATCAAGGTTGTATCTTAGATACAACAGAAATCAGCCACATCTTACTTGCATTTTCTTTATGGGAAGACCTTAAACGCTATTGCCGGTTAAATCATTAGCCCAACTCATGGCTGATTTTTAAGGGGGCGGTTCTTACACTCCAGAACATCCGCGCCCCACACATACAATAAAATTTATATGTCTCGAAGTATGATTCACTCACACCATCCAATCAAGGACGTAATTCAAAACACAAGATAAGAAAAAATGCTCTCACCTTTTGTGGGTTGTCTTATTATTGGCGTGATCGAAGGCACACAGAGCAAATTGATTCATGGAAAAAAAATAATTCAATAAACCGAACACATGTCGTTTAATATCAAAGCTGTTGACTTATGTATATTATTGTTGTTGTATGCAGAGCCTAATGTCTAGTTTCTCCAACCTTAAATTTTCTCACAAATATGAACCTACACAAAAAAAAAGAGACAATTTTGAAATTAATTATACACTTCCTTGAGAACACTATGTCATTTACATGAAAACAATGAATTACAACTAGTATTCTCTAGTAAGCTACCTCAAAAAAGTAAATCACAATCAGAATATGTGGGGAAATCGAATTAAATGTATCAATAAGACTAAAAATACAATCAAGTTCAATATCCTATAAAGCAGACAACAAATCACAAGGTGATAAAATTAAAATTGATGCTATCTAATACTGTATTTATCTCTTATAATGAAACAGACCAATGTTCAACACACTTATGTATCCTGAGATATCTTTGTCTCTCATTATATAAAATAAGTATATATTGACCTTATATACTGAAAAAATGTTGCATATTGAAGAAAATATATTACATTCAAAACCTTTGGGTATAAATAGTAGGTTTTGTCAGAACAAACGTTTCTTTTAATGGTACATCGATCAAACTTCCAATAAAGTCAAAAAAATCTTCATATATGGAATATTATAACCGCCAGAATCAAGATAATTTCATTTGTAATGTGGGTAATCATTTTGTGATTCCTCATAGTGGTAAAACTATTTACTGTCCGCATGTTTTCTAAAGAGTTTGCGGCAAAAAACCAGGACGCCACTGCAACACAGCTTAAGTAGGTGTTTTCGAGGTTTCTCGTGTGGTCATTCCTATGGTCACACGATAAGCCCATCTTCCTGTTCGACTGGGTCCACAACAAGAACCAGATTAAACGAGTAAACCCGGTAGGTCCCCAAAATTTAAGTGTAAGTTAAAAATGGGCTTAACAATTGCTATTTATAAAAACACATCACGAAGCATTTGATCCAATGGCAGGACATACTGGCAAAACTAAATCGTTATATATAGATCATAGAATTTTGCGAAATGGCTTGCTTAAACGTGACTACACTTGTTTGTAGTAGCTCTGTCTAGATTAAAAAAAAACCCCGAATCAACACGCAGAGCAAGCTCTTTCGTATCGAATTAAGTTAAGAGACATACACACCATATATATGCAGGTGATGATGGAATATTGCGACATAAATATGGGAAATTGACGATGAAGAAAACTGGAAACCGTCCATCTACATTTTTGTCATAAAGTTGAGTTGTTAGCTTGCCGTTAATGTTTTTGTTCCATTATAAAATTTTCAAGTGCGAAGCCAGACCACGGAGAACTGTTAGTGTCTTTTTTATTTTCTAGTAGAAGCCCGTGGGGTTCAGGGTTAGAAATAGGTTCCCAAGCAATTGCGTGTCGTCCCAGGGCGTGTCCGTAAGAGGCAACTGGAATGGGGCGGTCATTTCGGAGAGATCGGGCAAAACCGAGGCCGCTGTGTAACAGCAGGTGATTGTGCACGATAAAGATCCCTCACTGCTTCCAAAGGCCCCTGAGTGCCGAGCACAGTTGTTTAGTTTGCAGCCCTTCACCGGCAAATGGTGACGTCTCCATGTGAGTAAAATATCTCGAGTGGGACGTAAAAACAATACATGTAAATAGGCCCTAATTCAATCAATCATTTATTTCTAGTTCGCTGAGACATATTGAAATAATCATGTACAATGAATATTGGTCCATCATTAAATTCACCTAATTACATGTAAACATGAGCAAAAAATAAGTGAAAAAATGACAACAATTAGAAGACATGTTTCAAGATCTATATAATTGTGTAAAAATCCAGGAGAATGGACCCAGCCCTCATGAAGGTTGCGTCACGCCCCCTCTAACCACACTTCCCTTTTCGTCCAGTCCCTTTTTTAAACCCAGTCTCCAACTCCATAAATCTGAAAAAGTAAAAGATTGAAGAAATTGAGTCATGAACAATCGCAATAAAATCAAAGACTTGGAGGATAGTAAGGAGCATTGCAACACAGGACCCAAGATAGATCTAATTCTTGTGAAAGAACGTTCTGATGACTCGACCGATGAAAACCCAAAAGGGGTATCCTAGGATTGCTCGTTGTATCATATGAATGTTTTGAAAACGATTACATGAACACCTCATAATCGATATAAACAAATTGTAAGTCACTATTTCCACTATGTAATATTTGTAAATAAGATTATAAAAAGTTTGAGTTGAAACCCCCGGTGACACAGGTATTGAAACCCCGGTAGTCCACAGGTACTGACCGACACAAAAAGGATTTTTTTCAAAAAAACCAATGCCTCTCCACAATGAACAAAATGGTCATATTTTGACTTCTATACGTTAAGCAGAATTGATTCATCAACAGAAAGTTTCCAATAAGCCTATATTTCAAAAGATATAGAAATAAAAAACATGTAATTTGAGAAATATTTTTTCAGTTGTCCAAACAGTGCAGAGGGTGTTTGGCGAAAGCAAAGCTTTCCTCAGAAGTTTTGGAGTGAAATGTAGAAGGCTTTTATTCCTTTACAACCCGTGGCATAATATTTTTGTGAATAAATTGTTTTTTTTTGTATAGTTATTTCAACGTTTTATTTACCACTTGACCCTACTTTTTCGTACGCTTTTCTTCGCTTTCAGAATTGAAAACCCCGCATGTGGATGAGCAGAAACCCCGCATGTGCCCCTGTACACGGTGATGATGATCCAAAAATGTACAGTATTTGATCTACATTATAGGAGCATCATGATACATAGTGTCCAAAATCACATAAACAAAGGATAACAAAAGAGAAATTATCATTGAGTTGCTTGACATGCTGAACAGAGAGTTAGTCATCAAAAATACCAATTATTATAGGTTATAGACTTTGTATGGGAAAATATTTGGCGCGTACACGAACCGAGCTTGCGAGGTCCGTTCGCGACAAAAAACGAGGTCGTCATATTTTTCCATACAAAGTCTATATAACCTTTTTATTATATACAGTTGTACTTTCAATTTCATTTAGAAAGTAACAAATTTTTTTTATTTTAAACACTTTTTTCAATAGTTTAACAGACTAAGAGCTGAAAAACACGAAAAAAATTGAAACTTAAAAATTTGTTGACGTTTTAATATTATAGTAGCGTCAAGAAACGTGCTCTATTGTGACGTCACAATCAAATTTCCAATTTTGTTCAATTATGACGTCAGCTTGCGGGCCGAAAAGTTTCCGGGCATATATCGTGTGATATTGGCCCGCAAACTTCTAAAGGAAAAAGAGGAGATGAAATTGAAAGTATATAATAATATAAAATATACAATAGCTAGTATATGCGCATGTAGAACATGCATAAGAATTTATGTTGCAGTCTAAATATAACTATAGACATGCATGACTTATATATATTCAACAAGTATGTTGTATTTACAATTAAGTATTGGCATAATTGAACGGTAAATTCGGGTTTTCATTTGACATAATCGATGTTAACAGATCAGCATTGTTAAGTAGTGCTAGGTTTGGATAGGTTTTAAAATTAATGTTTATAAACTCTCCTGTTGTATAGTGCATGGACATTCGAGTAAAAAAAATGTAATTCACCGGCTTCTGTTGAACCCGCTAGGAAGACTTTCATTTTTACCATGGCTATTAATTTTTCTTTCATATCTGCCTGTTTCTACCCGTAGACAGTGATTACTAATTCTGAATTTTGTGAGAATTACTCGATTTTCCTTGCTTTTTAAATTCAGGTATTTTTCAAAATTGAATTACCTTTTGTGCTGAAAGTATGTACTTAATTTTCCAAAACCTTGCATATAGCAGGTACGAACATTTTCCCAAAAGTTTGAGAAATTATTACGAAGTTGCTTTTTTATATACAATTTGAATTTGTTTTCACTAAGTGTTTTGCAAAGGTCTAGACAGATATATAGACATGTGCGCAACTTGTGTACGTGTGCACGGTTTTGTATCTCGTGGTGAAAAGTTTTTAAAAAATAAAAAAAGTACATTTGAAAAGGAAACAATACATTGATAGTTTACTATTTCGTTTTATTTTTATCTATTAATTAATTTATTTATTTATTTAACATTTTTTTCTTTTTGTATAATCCGGATTAAACCGGTTAGTGTTTTCCGTTTTGTATTTTAGAAAAACCGGAAAAGACGAATCTTGTCATCCGGGTCACAAGTTACTCTAAATAATGTTTACACCAGAAGAAACTAGTTGTTATTTAGAAATAATTTGTAGTTTGTAAGCTTTTTGAAAGGTAAGTTTATGAAAATTATGATGTTTTACCCGTCTCTTGTTTTATTGAGAAATATTGATAGATTTCAAAAAGTCAGTTCGTGAATTAGTTGTCCATCTTACACCGAGTCCGCCATTTTGTTCCGTTTCAGTTTTAGAGTGTATTCTTGTTTTCGAGAGAACTTTAAACGCTCTCTCCTAATAAAAGACTTGTTAAGAACATGTTATTTTATGTCCCCTTTGCCCTGTGAATTTCGATGCTTTGTTTTTATAGTTTTTGGAACCCCCAAGCACCGGACAACATTGATCATTAAAGAGTCGGTTCTAAACGGAAAAAAATATCTCATTAAATTTTTAGCAATGCATGTTCTTGAGATATAGATTGGTAATGCCCCTCCACCCCCACCCCCCTTGGCCTTCTGTGGGTGAAAATGTCCTTTTGAAGCATTTTATTGGTTGAAGTCACTCCTCTCTAGGTCCTCACCTATAGGACATTAATTATTTTTACTCTTGCCCATAAACATTGCTCTGCAGCCTGCAGGGCTCAAAAAGCTTTCAAAAGCATTCACACAATGCCTGGGGAACACAAATGTTACATGCTTCTTAGTAAAGAACGATAAAAATTACTTGGGTCTTTGTCAATATATAAGTGCATAACTCGTGATGAGCAGTTATTATAGTATTAATTAGGGTTAGTAATTGATGTAATTAAGGGTAGTTCCACACATAGTTAGTGTAATGATTACCAAGTCTATTTTATCAAGTGCGGTATGAGGGTAAAAATTATCTGAGACAAGATACCTTCAATAGATTCGAATGTAGATTTTGTGCTCGCTACCATATAAACTGGAGAATTAGATTGACTAGTACTAACCCTATCGTCGCAAGCCAAGGGTTTTTCAATCTAGTACTCAATCTCCTTTTCATGCTATGATTATGAGAATAGTGGACCAGGCCCCGGGATCATAAAACTTAAGTCAAAATTTTGATCAAGAACAGAAATTTGACTTATATAAACAACTGTAACAGGAAGGGAGAAAATGCAATGGACCAGACTGGGATTTGAACCCGGGCCCCCTAAATCTCTAAGTCAGGTGCTCTAGCTACCAACTAAGCTAATTGGCCACCAGAAATCGAGCCTGGCTGACCGCTACACTCCTCCCTCCTAAAGTGTCTTCTTCCTCAAAGACACACAACCCAGGTTCTTATTTCCCCTTGCAGCTAGGACTTTCACCTGCAATGTACGGACCAGATCGGGATTCAAACCCGGGGCCCCCTGAATCTGTAAGTCAGGTGCTCTAGCTATCAACTGTGCTATCTGGCCACCAGAGATCAAACCCGGCTGACCGCTACACAACAATGAAGAACAATTTATTTTGGAGTGATTGACTTCACAATAATTTCACTGCAATATTCAGATTTCGCCTTTTAGTTAGTTAAGCATAAAATGCTTCATAACCATGGGGCCAGAACAATTGGCCTATTAGGCGTAGCAGAAGTAACCTTAGTGATTGTTGTTTTAGTTGAAATGGCTGCACACACTTTTCAGATTCAATGGCAACAAGAAATAGCAGGAAAAGTCTAAGAACTCCCAAACCGAACCAGAAATATGTCTCATATGTTACGGGAAAGAAGGTCAAAAAGTCAGAAGAGGCGGACGTAGAAAGTGAAAGTTCATCAGACACCGAAGCAGAGGAGGAAACCAATCGCTCTCCTAAATTGTCAACGCCATTCAAACCAGTTACCGGTAAATTGTACTTCATAGCTTATCAAGCCTCAAAATTACTGTGGAATCATTTTAATTCGTTGGGGCCAATGTTCGTGGGTAACCAAAATTTTGCTGGTTCGTGGGTACGTAATTTCGTGGGTAATTGATAAATAATGTGAACAGCATTATATTTATATAGATCAAAAGGAAAATAAAACATGTTCGTGGGAACGTGAATTCGTGGGTAAGAGTGATCCATGAACAATGATGATTCCACAGTAATCGGCAGTATTCATCATGCACTTTCCCAAAATACATATTCAGATAAATATTATACAATATTGCTGTTTTTGAGGTCAATACAATGATTTAGACACCTGAGAAGTGCAATATTTTACTTCGAAGGTGTCTATAAATCATTGTATTGACCGATAAAGCAGCAATAATTGTTTTATTATATGATTAAATGATTTAAAAAAAAAAAAACACCTTCAAGATTGTTCTTGCTTTAACTGTATAAGAAGGTGAATCGATCGATCGCAGCAAGTTGGCTGAGATCCAAAAAGACAATAAATCTTAATATTCACCTGGAGGGTCACGTGGAGGTGAATATTAGGAATTATTGACTTCTACTTTGTTGGATCTCAGCCAATCAGAGAGCCTAGCGAAGTATTCAATCATATAATAATACAGATTATCCCTTGTGTTTAATATCATATAAAGCTGCTTCATTAGACATTTGTACAAGTAGAGGTCTGAGGCACTCAGAAGCTAAAGAATTCAGCATTCAAGTGATTTCCAAGCAATCTCATGATGTGAATGCAATAATTGATATGGAGTGGATGCATGAAAGTTGGAAATGGATCCATCCATTTCAGAAATTACATTGCTGCCTCAATATTTACATCAAAGAATTCCAAATATATTTTCTCAACACATTAGTGTCTAGGCGTTTTAGTAATGCCCAATTTAAAATAAGCAGCTAATTCAATGAATTTACCCTCCTTGTATAGACGGGTTGTTAACATATTTTATATATGCACAGATATGAAGTAGTGAAGGTATTGAAATAAAATGTTTTAATAGACTCGTACTATAATGCTCATACATCACCACAAAAATAATTACACAAAGGATTACAATTTTGACTCTGGATACAAGTCAGTTTTGTTGAACTTGTATACTGTTGCCAAACAGAGAAATTTGCAAACTAAGATTACTAATGTACAATAATCTTTAACATAAAATTTTTAATACTGCAAATCATATTTATACACCACGCAACTAAGATGTCATGTTACTGTTAATATAACAAAGCTGCTGGTCACTGGTGTATAACGTTGTTTAGCATTTAAATAAATATGTACAAGGAATAAATGAGTTTTAAAGGAAAAATGCCCCCTTACCAGAATGGGGATTTATTTTGAAAACTTTCAGTATGTAAGCATCTAATTCATAATGATTTGATTTTGTTATGATGTCAGACAATGCAACAGAAACAGTTGTCAAAAGGAGTAGAGGCAGACCAAGAAAGACCCCTCTATCAGAAGGTGACCCAAGGAGTGGTTCCCAGAAAGAAAAGCTGCCTGCGAGTGAGGATAATCTTGGATCCACCACAGATGATCAGAACACAGAAATCCAATGCAGGACACCAAAGAAAAGAGGAAGGAAAAGGAAAATGAAAGTAGAGGAGGACAGCGGAGAATATGATACAGAGCAGAATGGTGATGGAGATAATCGAGCAAAGAGTCGGGCATGGGAGTCGGTTCAACTTCAATTTCTCACCCTGGTAATTCAGTCCATGTCTTGATATTAATTGTTATCTTTCACCTGTTATAATGCTATCCATTTCTTTACGTCTGTAGCACGTACTATATCTTCCCAGATTATAAAAATATTCATTGATTGAACACAAGTGCTCTAGCATGTAAAATTATACATAATTTATTTTCTTTAGTAATATATTGCATACTGCAGTGTTCTAAAGTATCACAGGTAATAGATGGCTGTTTTGTAGGCTTATATATCCTGTATCTTTTACCAGATTTCACTGCCTGGAAAAAATATTTCTCTTTCTAATATGACAAATTTTGCTTCATTTAACAGGTGAACATCTTAAAGGAGGCTGAAATTGATGTGCTCCTAATGACTAACTGGTTAAGGGGGTACACTTTCCAGTACAATGGCTCAGAGAGAGGAATAAAGTTCATCGAGGAGAGGGTGGGCTTTACAGAGGAGTTTCTCAACCAAGTCTTAAACAACAGGGGTAAGGACAGAGGAGATTCTCAATCTGGTCTTAAAAATCTGGGATAAGGACAGAGGAGTTCCTAAATGAGGTCTCAAATAACAGAAAAGGACAGACGAGTTCCTTAATTAAGTCTTAAATGACAGATAAAGACAAAGGAGTTCCTCGATCAAGTCTTTTAAAGCTTACATGTAACGTTTTTGACATTTCTTCTAGTATTATTTTTTCATCTCCCAGATATGAAGAGTTTTTGTATGATTTCAGAATTAGGTCTAAATTTTATATTGTATGTATATTGGCATGGTTTGCTCAGTGGTTAGATCAGTTAAATACATGCATGATCATAGAACATACACAGGGAACTGAACCCCATGCACCCCCCCACCCCCTTTTCTCCCATAACTGCATATTTAGATGATTTGCTAAATATTTAGATGATTTGCTTATCATTTAATTTTATTTCACGTGATCACCTAACGCCGATTCTCATTGGTTAAAACACCTTTTAAGAATTGAGGTGATTTTCGATCACGTACCTGAACAAAAAGTAATGTCTAATGGACATTGTTTTGTTGTTGTAATATAAAATTAAATGATAAGAAATAAATCTTATATTTTTTCGGGTGATATGCAGGTTATCACCGAGATTTTAGACGGTAAAACTTTTCATCAATGCGCTTTGCGCATTGATGAGTTTTACCGTCTAAAATTCGGTGATACCTGCATCACCCGAAAAAATATAAGATTCATTTCTTATCAGACCTGATGAAGACCCGCTAGGGTCGTAATCTAGTCTCGGAAATAAATTATAGTCGATCAAAAAGTTTAGTGTATTCATGATATTCCTCTGATTTAATATTGGTAATTGTCTGTGTATACTGATAGTATCAACTTTTATTTTTGGTGCATTTTAGGTGAGATGTTGAAAGAATCTCAAAAGGGAGAGCACTCCAAGTTCATCTGGAAGATTGTAGAGAAACAGTTACAAGCTTTGGTAAAAAGTGTTCTGATTATATTTCCTGTTTAGTGAAAGATTAATCTGAATCCCGGCTTTTATTTTGATAATTTGTCATCATCATATCAGTTAGTGGCTGATGATTAGAAATTTTCATCACACATTGGAATCTTGCTGTTACTTTGTAGGTTTCTGATCTGTCGTCTGCTGTTACTTGTATTTTTCTGATCTGTCGTCTGCCGTTCCCTTGTAGGTTTCCGATCTGTCGGCTGCTGGGGTAGAGACCTTGATCTTGTCGTCAGTGATGGGACTGGAGGATTATGGTTTTGCTGGGTCCACCAAAGGGCTGCAGTTCTTAGGAGACCGAATGGAGCTCAAGAACCTCTTTGTAGCTTACTGCTCAGGTATGAACATATTTTTCAGTTATTTACTCAGATATATATACTCTTTTTGTTTATTGCACGGATATAAACATATCTCTTTGTTTACTGCATGGATATAAACATATCTCTTTGTTTACTGCTTGGATATGAACATATCTCTTTGTTTCCTGCACGGATATAAACATATCTCTTTGTTTAGTGCACGGATATGAACATATCTCTTTGTTTACTGCACAGATATAAACATATCTCTTTGTTTATTGCACGGATATGAACATATCTCTTTGTTTACTGCACGGATATTGTTGTATATTCGCGAATGGCCAGTAAAGCAAAGAGAGAATATATTGATCCGGACAAATCAAACACAAAGTAGATGGGGTAACGTTTGCAGTAAACAAAGAGGAGGTATTGTTCAACGTCCAAGGGAAGAGATTAGGAGGGTGATTTCCGCGATAGCGTAAACCACAAGTAGCACTGTCATATATAAGTCTGCGTAAGCAAGAGATATGTTCATATCCCTCAGTCCAAAAGAGTATATGAAGATTATGTTTATTATAATAAGAGATATGTCCTTAGTATCCTAGAGGATAGCACGCACACAAGACGCACACTTATGGTACACTGGCAGATAAAAGAGGTATATATGATGAGAGTTAAGTTGCTAAAAACATAGCTGATTGATATCAAAGCATACACGGGAATATTCACAATAAGTAGCTCATTTTTCATCTGTGTATCTCGACAAAGAGCGGCACTAGCCCGCTGTACCACAAAGTCAACATTATATCGCTTACATAACTGAAACAAGCGAATCCAGCTCTCTGCACGGCGGGAGCGCAGATCGGACAACCTAACACGGAAACGGCAAGACACAGGATCAGGAAAAACAAGTAACGGAGGACGAAGCATCAGAAACACTAACACAAGTAAGCAAGATTCCAAATTGTGATGAATAGTTCTATGCATTCAGCACTAACAATGATATGATGATGACAACATTATCTCAACAATAAAAGCCGGGATGCAGATAATCTTTCACTAAACAGGAAACTACTAATCAAACACTGTTCATGTCACCGAAAGCTTTGTTACTGTTCTACGGTAGGAATCGGGGCCAAGATGAACGTGGAAACGTCCCATTTTGAGAGGGGAAGACTCTACATACAATGCAATCAACTACAAAACGGAGAGTATCATATACAGCAGGAAAATACCGAAGATTAGAATACTCGCAGAAGAACAAAACATAAAATGAGATATTATTCGTGATTGAATGAGATTCTATGCAACCGAGACGTCAGAGTGAGCGGACAAACTAGGGGGTCTGTCATCGGTCAGAATAAACACAAGTAGACTCTATCAGTAATAGATTGGTATTATCTGTGATGTGATGCAGGTATCCACCGCACGAATTTTAGAGGTAGATCAAACCCTCAGACCTGGGCTAATTGCGACAGCAATAAGCGCATGTGGAAACGGGACTAACTGCAAGAACAACGAAGAAGGTTTAGGCGGATGTCAGATAATATCGATGTATAAAAGAATATTCACCCGAAAATAGAAAGTATTTAGAGGCTATGTATCAGTTAAACTCACACATTACGCACAACCATCGCCGAGTAGAACATTTAACTGCGATATTTGTTCAGGTACGTGTATCGGCTGAAATCAACGGGGCAATTTTAAAAGGTGTTTTTAAAACGCAATGAGCATCTGGGCGGTAGTGGCGTAACAAGACCTTTGTGAGGAGACATACGGTACGAAGTAGAGATAGAACCACAAAGGTCAGATGATTGCTAAAGACGGGGGTAACTAAAACGCAATATAGTCGTAAAGTAGAGGATATTGATGGGGCGAAAAGGGGTGGAGGGGTGAGGGGTTGAGTTCCTGGTGCTAATGTTCTGAATGCGTCAGGATGATATTCATAACTGACTCTTAACCACTGAGCACTGACATTGCCTAATATACATATAGATATAATAATTAGACTCGAATCATACAAAAACTCTTCATATCTGGAGACTGAGAAAAATAATATAGAAGAAGTCAAAACACGTTCACATGTAAGGCCTTAAAGGACTTGATCGAGAGCTCCTTTGTCTCTAATCTGGTCATTCAAGACTTATTAGAAGGACTCGCTGGTCCCTTTTCTGTTATGTGAGACCTTCATTTGGAACTCCTCTGTCCTTATTCCGCAGCATTTTTAAACACAGATTGAGAATCTCCCTCGTCCTACCACCTGTGTTTAAGACTTGGCTTGAGAACTCCGCTGATAGCCACTCCTCCCTCGATGAATCTTATATTCCTCTCTCTGAGCCATTGTCACGGAAAAGTGATACCCCTTACCAGCTTGTCATATAGCGAGCTCAGCATTTCAGCCCATTTAGATGTTCACCTGTTAAATGAACAAAATTGTCATGATTAGAAAGAGAATATTTTTCCAGGCAGTGAAACTCTGGTAAAAGATACAGGATATATAAGCCTACAAAAACAGCCATCTATTACCTGTGATACTTTAGAACTGCAGTATGCAAATATACTAAGGAAAAAATTATGATATAATGATTTACATGCTAGAGATGTGTGCTAATCCATGAATATTTTACTATCTGGGAAGATATATGAGTCGTCTCGACAGCGTAAAGAACTGGATAGCTTTAAACAGCGTTAAAAGTAGAAATTAATAGCGACATGACTGCAATTGCGTAGGTGCGAAATTAAGTGAAGCCGAGTCCCTGCCGACAGTCTTGCTCGAGTTATCTCATCACCATTCTGCTCTGGTATCATTCTTCCGCTGTCCTATCGCTCTTTCATTTTCCTTTCCTCTCTTTTCTTTGGTGCCTGCATTGAAGTTTCTTGTGTTCTGATCAACTTGGTGGATCCAAGATTACCTCCTCCGCAGGCAGCTTTTCCTTGGGACTCACTTCTTGGGTCCACTTCTGCATGAGGGGTTTTCTTGTCTGGCTCTGACTCCTCTTTGACAAACTGTTTGTGTTGCATTGTCCTTGACATCATAGACAAAATCACTATATGAATTAAGATGCTACTGACTGAACGTTTTTCAAAATATATCCCCTTCGTAAGTGGGGCAGTTTTTCCTTTAAAACTCATTTATTCCTTGTACATATTTTAGTTAATGCTTAACAACTTATACAACCAAGTGCGACCAGCCGTTTGTTATATTAAACTGATACATGACATCTTAGTGTGCGTGGTCGATACTAAAATAGATTCGCAGTATTAAAAATTTTATAGTTAAAAGTTTTATTGTCATAATATCTTAGTTGCAAATTTTCTGTTGCAACAGTGATAACACAGTTCGAACAAACTTGACGTTGTACCAGAGTCAATGTGTTATCCTTGTGTAACCTATGTTTGTGTATTGTGGAGCTTATGAGCTTAGGTACTGAGTCATAATTCACAACATTTTATTCACAATACCTTCATACATCACTATGCTGTGCTTATATATAAAAATTGTTAACACACCTCCTATACAATGAGGGTAAATTTGCAATTGCATAGCTGCTTATTTTAAATTGGCATTCCTAAACGACTAGCACGAATGTGTTGAAAATTATTTGGAATCTTTGTGTAAAATTCAGCAGCAATGTAATTACGAATATGGATGGATCCATTTCGACCTTCCTGTCACTCCATATCATTATTGGTCATTTCACATAGGATATGCATCGTGAATCTGAGCTGAATGCTTTAGCTTGTCGGTGCCTCAGACCCAGCTTGACAATGTCTATAAAGCAGCTTAGTATGATATTACACAAGGTTAACTGTATTATTAATGATTGAAATCCTCCTAGCTCTCTGATTGCTGATCCACAAAGGAAGTCATATTCTATAATATTCACTCTCCAGTGACCCTCCAGGTGATATTAAGATTATTGTTTTTGGATTCAGCCAACTGCTTGCGATCGATCGATTCACCTTCTTTAAGGTAAAGCAAAACAATCTTGAAGTGTTTTTTTTTTTAAATCATTTATGATAGAATATAAACAATATGTGCTTATCGGTCAATAGCAATGATTATAGCACTCTTCGAAGTATATTGCACTCTCAGGTGTCTAAATCATTGTAGTGACACTCAAAACAGCAATCATTGTATTCATATTTTCTGATATGTATTTGGGGAGGTGCATGACTGATACTGCCGATTACTGTGGAACATCATGTTCATGTCGATCACTCTTACCCAGCCGAATTCCCTCCACAAACATGTTTTATTATTTACCTTTTCTGATTATAATATAATGCTAGTCAACATTATATTATTACAACGAAATTACGTAACCCACGAACGCAGCAAATTTTGGTCTACCCACTGAACATTGGGCCCAACGAAATAAATGATTCCAACAGTAGTTTGCGGCTTGATAAGCTATGAAGTACAATTTACGGTACGGTTTGAATGGCGTTGCAATTTAGAGCGCGATGTGTTCCTCCTCCTGCTCGGTGTCTGTAAACTTTTCACTTTACGTCCGCTCTTCTGATTTTTGGATCCTTCTTTCCCGTAGCATTGAGCATATTTCGGTTCGGTTGGGAGTCTTAGACTTTCCTGCATTCTTTGTTGCCATGAATCGAAGAGTGTGTGCAGCCATTTCACTAAAAATATCTAGGTTACTTCTGCTAGCGCCTATGAGAATTTTCTGCCCCTGGTTATGAGCATTTAGCTTAACAACTAAAAGGGAAATCTGAATATTGCGGTGATTATGTAGAAGTCATATCATCTCAAATAAATTGTCTTCATTGTGGTTAGCGTCAGGCCGGGTGATCCGGGTGGTCAGATAGCAAGTTGGATACTAGCGCACTGACCTTACAGATTCAGGGGGCACCGGTTTGAACTCCCGATCTGGGTCCGTACTTGCAGGTGAAGAGTCATAGCTGCAGGAATAAGAACTGGGTGTGTTGTCTTTAGAGGAAGAAGAGCACTTTAGAGGGAGAGTGAAGCGGTCACCAGGCTCATTCTGGTGGCCAATTAGCTATGTTGGTAAGCTGAGCACCTGACTTAGAGATTAGGGGGCCGGGTTCAAATCCAGTTGCGGGTTCCTTGCATTTTCCCCTCCTGACAGTGTTTGATAAGAAATTTCTGTTCTTGACCAATTTTTGACGTAACGTTTATGATCCGGGCCCTGGTCCACGTATTCTCATAATATAGCATTAAAAGGAAGAATGAGTAATAGATTGAAAACCTGGCTTGCGACGATAGGTTGTAATAGTCCAATACTAATCTCCAGTTTATATGGACGAGCACAAAAGTACATTCGAATCTCTTGAAGGTATCTTGTCCAGATAATTTTTACCCCATACGCACTTGAATAAATAGACTTCGGTAACAACACTAACCAATGTGTGAACACCTAATTACAATCAATTAATAACCCTACTTATATATAGATAATGCTCATCACGAGTACACTTTTATTGAACAAAGACCAAGTAATTTTATCGTTTTACGAAAGAAGCATTAACAGTGTGTCCCCAGGCCCCAATTGTGTGAATGCTGTGAAAGCTTTTGAGCCTGCAGGCTGGCAGAGCAATGTTTATGGGCAGAGTTAAGAAATATTAATTGTTTTCCCCCCTTAATAAATAAGGTGAGGACTAGAGAGGAGTGACTTCACAATAAAATGCATCAAAAGGACATTTCAACCCAGAAGCAATGGGGTGGGGGTGAGGGCATTACCAATCTAATATCTCAAGAACGATGCGTTGCTAAATTTACTGAGAATATTTTTTCCGTTTAGAACCCCGCACTCTTTAATGACAATGTTGTCCGGTTGCTTGGGGGTTCCAAACTATAAAAAAACAAAGCGATCGAAATTCACAGGGCAAAGGACATAATAACTGTTTCTAACAAGGTCTTTTATTAGAGGAGCGTTTAAAGTTCCTCGAAACAAGAATAACACGTCTAACTGAAACGATGGAACAAAGATGGCGGACTGGTGTAGTGGCACTAATCCTGAGAACTGACTTTTTGAAATCTATCAATATTTCTCAGATAAAACAGAGAGCGGGTAAAACATCAAATTTCAATTAACTTACTTTTCAATAAAGCTACAAACTACAGAATTATTTAATCAACAGTTTCTTTCGGTGTAAACATTATTAGAGTAACTGTGACCGGATGACTAAGATTCGTCTTTCCGGTTTTTCTAAAATCCAAACGGAAACACTAACCAGGTTATATCCGGATTATACAAAAAGAAAAATGTTAAATAAATTAAATATTAATTATAGATAAACATTAAAACGAACTAGTAAGACTATAATGTATTGTTTCTGTTTGCAAATGTCTTTTTTATTTTTTATAAAAATTTTTTTCACACGGATAACAAAACCGTGCACCACGTACACAATGCGACATGTCGATATACTGTCTAGACCTTGCAAACAATTAGTAAAACAAATTCAATGTAATAGTAAAAAGCAACTTCGTAATATTTCTAACTTTGGGAAAAATGTTCGTACTGCTATATGCAGGAGGTTTGGAAATTAGCTCATACTTTCCAGCACAAAAGGTAATTGCAATTTGAAATACTGAATTTAAAAAAGCAGGAAATCGAGTAATTCTACAAAATCAGTATAAGTAATCACGGGCTTACGGGAGAAACCGGCAGGATTAAAGAAAAGTTATAGCGCAATGGAAAAGGAAAGTCTCCTGCGGGTTTCAACGGAAGCCGGTTCGAATTCATTTTTTTCTCGAATGATCATCATATAAACAGGAGAGTTTATAAACATAATTTTAACCTATCAAACTAGCACTTACTACCAATGCTGATACTGTTACAGCATCGATTTGTCAAATGAAAAACCGAATTTACCGTCATATATGCCATACTTAATTGTAAATAAAC
>CAJDSM010012078.1:38408-57074 GCA_903981925.1 Ostrea lurida | reverse complement strand
TGCTCGCATATGAAGCATCTTGTTTTACTTGCTGGATAATATAATATGGCGTCATCTCTTTGTTTACGCTGCAAATTGAACATATCTTTGTTTATCCGGATATAAACATATCTCTTTGTTTATGTGCAACGGATATACATATCTCTTTGTTTACTGCACGATATAACATATCTCTTTGTTATTCACGGATATAAACTATCTCTTTAGTTTACTGCATGGATATTATATGACACTAATTCTCTTTGTTTACTGCTATGGACAGAACTATATCTCTTTGATTTACGTAATCGGATAGACATATTATCTGACATGTTTGACTATGAACCTATCTATCTTTGTTATCGTTGCCGATATGAAGCATATCTCGTTTTTACTGCACAGATATGAACCATCATATCTCTTGTTTACTGCACAGATCATGAACAATATCTCTTTGTTTACTGCTTGGATATGAACACCCAAATTTTTACTTGCCAAAATTCAAACAATAGTTTCCGGAAAAAAGAAATGATATTACTGAAAATTCATCACATTAAATTTGGTTCAATATAAAATACCCAAGAACAGAGCAGGAAACACAGTGAAGTAAAACAACAACAAATAACTTCAAAGGTGTAGGATGAGCAGTGTATGACATTTCAAGCTGTATAGTATGCAGTATTAAATATTCAGAACAAAAGTGATTTTTCTGCTGCTTGGTTTTTGTGAAACAGTATCCATGCGATCTGCACGTTCATTACAGAACCTTTTCTTGTTCTGCTTGAAAAGCAGTCTCACATAATTAATGTTTACGATAAGACTGTAAGTGGGACTGCCAATCATGTATGATGACACACTAGGACCTACATTGTTTTCAGTTTTTGTTGCACAGTCTGTAGACCAAGTCTTGAGGCTACCTTTAAAGAAATGTGATAGGTCTGTACTAACAAAATTAAGAATAAGTGCCCATCCATTGTATATTGAAACGGGTAGATATTCTAAACCCCCCACTCCCAAAGAAAAACGTCTTTGCTGTTCATGTAGATTGTTTATTGAAGATGAAAAACATTTTGTATTATATTGTTCAAAGTATGAGCAATGCAGATGGCAGTATAATGATTTATTTAATGTTAACACATATACTTGTGATGACCCAATAAGGAAAATTGTTAATCCTACAAATATTACAAATGCAAGAAGAACATGTTGTTACTTGAAAACTAGCTTTAAATTAAGAAAAGAAAATCAAGAGTAAATGTTAAAAGATATATTTGTACATCTTCAGTGATTTTATATATCTACATTGATCTGTTTAATTTTGTTACTGTACTTTTCATGACTGTATGCTAACATGGTAATTGTCAATAAAGTTATCTATAAAAATCTATCTTATACACGCAACATCTTAAGAATTCTTTGCTTGATAGACATCAAACTTGGTATACTGATAGATATTTTGGTCATGTTGTCAAAGGTCAAGTGTCAACCCACTTCAGGCATGGGAAGATATTACATATGTATATTCTTATCATCTGGAGATCCATTTCCTTGATAGACTCCATACTTGGTACACTGGTGCAGTATAAGGAGTAGATAAGCCATTGGGGGGGGGGGGGGGGGTTGTCACATGGTCAAGGGTCAAATTTGACATAGTAATAAATTGTTTCTTCCATATTTTGAGAATCAGAGCCCATTGCTTGACAGACATCAAACATGGTACATTGATACATCTCATGGAGTAGATGATTTTGAGGTCACATGGTTAACGGTCAATCCACTCTGGACATAAGAAAATATGTCCACTCAATATCTTGAGAACTCTTTCTTGACAAACTTGGTTCACTGATACATCATGAAGGAGTAAATGATCCCTATTGATTTTGGGTTCACTAAGTCAAAGGTCAAGGGTCAAACCTGAAATAGTAATATATTGTCTCCTCTGTATTTTGAGAATCATTTGCTTGATTGACACCAAACTTGGTCAGAGACATACATAACTATGTCTCTGACTTGGTATACTGGTATATCTTAGGAGTAGATGACTCCTATTGATTTTGAGGTCAAAATTAAGGATCAATTCATTCCAGACATAGAAAAATATAGTCTGTTCAATAGCTTGAATTAGCACTACTATCAATAGAATCGTATCTGTGTATAACCCTTTTCAATTTTGCACCATGGGGCATACATGTTTCTGAAACATTTCTTGTAGGAAAGCATTCATAACTTCTGAGTAATCATATTACAAGTACCGTGGTAATAATCTTGGTGACTTACACAATTAGCAACGTGCAGAGAAAACTGCTTTAAATATTCCCATTAAAATTGAAATTTGTGACAGATTTTGATAAGAATATTGATTTTGAATTTCTTTTATGACGACTTCTTTGTCATGTTTCAGATCAAGAAATCCCCAATGCCAAATTCCAGCAGCAGTCTGTCTTTATGGACTGGTACCAGTGTTTTGGTGGAGAGCCATACGAGGAGGAATTCTACAAGTCTCAAAACCAGGAATCTCCCGGACAAGCTCTGCCTGTCAAACCGGACGCCAAGAGAAAGAAGGTTGATACGCCCCTAGTGATCACTCCACAGCTGGAAGACAATCCGCAGTGTCCCGTCTGTAAGAAGAAGTGTCAGAATGTCCAGGCACTGAAGAGTCACTACCTGATTCATTATAAAGGGAAGGAGTTTGAATGTGATATGTGTTATCAGTCATTTACAAATAAACTTGAGTTAAATCAACATCAGACTGAGGTGCATGGAAGTGATGAAACTAACCAAGAGACGGGAGCTGATGTGAATGGTGGAGATGTGAGTAATGTCAAGACAAATGAAGAAAATAAAGATGGTGGAATTGTACTAAGTGCAGTCACTGAGGACGATTTTCTAGCAGACGTGCATGGAATCACCTTTGAGAACAGTACACAGGTGGATGAGTCAGATTTACCTGATGAATTAGATAATACAAACGAAACAGAGAGGATCACTGGTGAAACTGATGATATTGAGCAGACGATTGAAAATTTAAAGGAACTCGTTGAAGCTAGTGAAGTTAAAAAAGAACACATGGAAGACACTGAGGTTGATGATGATGATTTTCGAGAAGATATGAAGGATGGCAGAATTAAATGCCTTCAGTGCAACAGAATCCTGAAAAATGAATTCATGTATAAAAAGCATGTAGAGCATCATGGGGCAAAGAAAGATGTGGAATGCAAAGTTGATGGGTGTAGCAAGAAGTTTAAACGAGCATGGGACATGGAATACCACATGATAACCATTCACGGCTATGTCAAAATATCGGCTGGGAATATTGTACGGCCAGAAGATGTTCCACCGGGTACAAAGCTAAAGAAAGTCAAGAAAAAGAAAAGGAAGGGTGAGCCGGAGTCAGACAGCGATGAGGAGCCCATTAATCCAATCAAAGCCTTGAAAGGAACAGAATGTCCAGAGTGCAATGCAACCTTCAAAACACTGGCGATTCTGAAAAGACATTATGAGATTCATTTAGGAGAGAAATCCTTCATATGTGAAGTCTGTTCAAAGAATTTTCTGCGAAAATATGACATGCATATTCATCAGATGAAATGCCATGGTTACAAGAAAATTGGAAAAGGGAAAGTAGGACCTCCAGAAAATGAAGATAAGCCAGATCCTTTTGATGTGTCTCTCTTTGGAGATAGGACTCATTCTTCAGGAAGAAAGAAGACACCCTTGCACTGTGACTTCTGCGATGTGGTGTCCCTGAATCTGACAAAGAAAGTGGCGCATTTAGAGGACTGCCACTCGCATGAAAACCCGTTCAAATGTCCGGAATGTGAATTGACTTTTCCTTTGAGGAGAAAGATGAAGGTACATTGGTACAGTAACCATGCTGAAAGGAAACACAAATGCAGTCAGTGTGACAAATCTTTCCTCTTCAAGTTCCATTTGAGAGACCACGAACAAATGTTTCACAATGAGAATGGCTTCCTTTGCACTCTGTGTGGAAAGAGTTTCCATCTCTTGAAATATCTCAAAAAGCACGAACAAAGGCACGAGGAAGAACTATCTTACGGCATAGATCCAAATGCCCCCAAGGTTTACGAATGTCAGTATTGTAATGAGGTTGTGACTGGCATTTCTGCCTATCAGAATCATATGAAACAACATCCAGATGTGGAGGATCGCAAGTTTGAATGTGACGTCTGCCACAAAAGATTTTTTCAACAGGGTCATTTGAAACGTCATATGTACGTCCATGTACAGGAAAGAAACTATGACTGCCAATTCTGTGATAAGAAATACAAGGACCCAGAAACTCTTAAGAAGCACCATATCGCCTTTCATAACGTAAAGGAGATGAAACGGAAAACTTACCGATGTGAAGAGTGTGACAAAGGCTTCCTCAGCATGGGTCATCTTAGCAGACACATGTTGGGACATACAGGAGAAAAACCATATTCTTGTGACATCTGTGACAAGAGGTTCACTGAAAAGGCGGGAAAAATTAACCATGAACGAATCCATAGTGGAGAGAGGCCTTTTGTCTGCAAGGTGTGTGGAAGAGCATTTATCCAGGCCACACATCTTCGTCGTCACATGTTCCTGCACTCTCAAATCCGGAATTTTGTGTGTGGTATTTGTAAGAAGCGATACTATCAAAATGAGGACCTGAAACGGCACATGCTTACGCATTTGAATAAGAAATCATATAAATGTAATATGTGTGACAAGTCGTACTATCAGTTAGGCAGTTTAAACCAGCACATGCGCTGTCATTCAGGGAAAAGGCCATTCCAGTGCAGTGTGTGTAAGGCTTGTTTCTCTAAGAAAATTGCCATGATTGTTCACATGCGCAAACATACGGGAGAAAAACCTTTCAAATGCGAGACGTGTGGAAAATGTTTTATAAGCAAACGAATGTGCAAGGAACACATGGCAACTCACGAGCACAAATACATTGCTTTTACGTGTTTTAAGTGTGAAAGGGAATTTCCAACGGAACACGAACTTAAGACACATGTGGCGGTTGAACATCCTTTGGAAAAGATAGAACAGGTGGTGAAAGTTGTGGTGTCCGATGATCCATCAGTGAAGGCAGAGAATGTTCTAGAGCCCGAAAAAGACGATGAAGATGAAGATGGCGTCTTGAACACTTGTGACATATGTATGATGAGTTTCCCGGATGTAGAAGGACTAGAAAAACATACAGTAGAGGATCATAAGAGTGAAAACGAAAATGTTTGCGAACTTTGTTTGGGGACTTATGAAAACCAGGAACAGTTTGCCGACCACTTGGTCAAAGAACACGGGCTTATTGAGATTGAAGATGGATATTTTGTCCAGCTTCAGGCTATGCCGGTAGAGGAATTGTCGACAGACAATCCATCCAAGTATCTCAGCACGAAACACATCACCGAGGACGAAATCCACGCGGAGATTGATGGGAAACATATCATTATTCAAAATATCGGTGGACTTTTGAACACGAATCAGAATGCAATCACGCCTGAAAATATAATGAGTGCGCCCATTGCATCGCCTTCCAAAAAAAGTGGTGGTGTTCAAGTAGCTCCGAAGAAGATGACGACGATTCAGGAGGAAGATGGGTCTATTCTACACATTGTGTCCCCCTCGTATGAAATTCCTGCAACGCAACCAGACGGCCCCGTTCTTGCCGAATTTCCTTCGCAAATTGAAAACGCAACGGAAGTTCGTATGATTGATCCATCACAAACGGTTGACATAAATCAGACGGGACAAGTCATTATAGCAACAACAGATGGCGGGAAAACTTATTTCACCTTGCCTCCTGGAATGCAGACGACAGATACCTTACCCATCGAAACTTCCCCAGATGACATTTTGCAGCAGGTCACAGAGGAGGTTATTTCCACGCAGGACTTCCCGCCAGAAACTGGCGCTGATAATGTGGAAACTACTTTGTCGGAAATTGCTTTTGATCAAGACGGAGGTATTTCTGAATCAACAGCCGCGAATCTAGCAGCTATGTATGGAACCGATCGCATCATTTACCAGGAAGAGAGAACTGACGGGACGGAAGTTGTTCATGTGTACGCGGTGGTTACAGATTCCTGATTTTCGTACCGAATTTATTGACAATGATTGCAACCTGTGTTCATTGCAGTTATCTGCATTTCTACTTTGTTCTCTTTATTTATTTTCCATATCGTTTTAATCCGAAATTACATGTGTGAGCAACGAATTACATTATGTAACTATTTGTTGATTTTTATTTCTTCTTCCATTCCAGGAAGATTAAAAACTGAATGTGTGTATCGGGTAGCTTAATTGATAGACAAAAAGAAATTAATGAAGTGTGTTTTCATGAAGATCCTGCCTATTGCCTCAGTTACAAATGGGCTACGATCCCCGTACGACCGGTCTACGATCGATTTTTCGTAGGTTTCGTACCACTTCCGTACGATTCTGCGAGCCCCGCACGACAGTGGCACGGAAATTTCGGTGTCAGCGAGGGCTACGATCGTTTTAACTTTTTATTAAAATAGTTTTCGGGATCGCGGAGATTCCAGAAATGGCGCGATTCGTGCGAGTCTCGCACCACTCCAGTGCGAGGTTGGTGCCACTTAATTGCAATCGTACTGCCGCAGTACGACAAATCGCCGGGGTGGTACGGGGGTATCAGTTATGGTGCGAGTCTCGTGCCACTGTGGCACGCCGCCAGTGCCACACTCGTGCGAGACGGGCGACATGTCTGCCACCAGCCGTCGCCGACTTGACCAAAGATAGTCGTACGGGGGCAGTAGTTAGTGTGACCGCGTGGGCGATCGCCGTGGTTATCGTGCTTTAATAAGCAGGGGAATCTCTACATAATGCGTGTATAGTTTTGAATTAATTTAAAACTCCTGCACATGGTGTTTATTCGATACACAAGAACTTGTTCTGCGTCATCTTCGCAAGCCAAGTGTCCGATTCGCTTACGCCCATCTCCCCCCTTGCCAGATTTAGTCGAGTTTTTAAGCCTTCAAAATAACACGCTTTGACTTCCCAAGGCATCCAATCAAATTGCGCCATTCATACCTGTTGAGCATGACATTAAAACCAAAGTAGAATCGTTAAGATCAGAAAGGCAAGTTTTAATACGCGATTTACGCCTGAAACATAACGGTTATATAAGTATGCACACCAAAATAAAACAAACATACAATGTTTCCGTCAAGAGCGATAACTCGCATTGTCCGTTAGATGGCAATTCAGTCGCGACTAAATCTGCCAAGGGGGAGATGAGCGTAAGCGAATCGGACACTTGGCTTGCGAAGATGGTTCTGCGTATGACCATTATTTAAATCGAGACAGGGTACTGACAAACAAGTTGATGTTACGGGGGATTTTACAGTCACGTTCAAAGTAAGCATTTTACAAATTCTATTACCGATATAACAATCTAGGTTACTAATACAACCTGTCATTGGGTCAAATACTGTCGGTCGTGTTTCATATCTATTGCAAGGCCTTACATGTAATACATTTTGACTACGGATCGCTCCAATTACCTGATCAAGACATAGGGGTCAGATGGGTCTAACCGGTCCGCAGGGTATACTTACTCCGATGAGGCACCAAATCCCATATCTGGTGTGTCCAGGGGTCAGTTTATTTTGTTTCCTTTTGTGAGTTATTCGATAAATCTCTGTCCATTGTCTTCACTTTTTCAAATGCGCTTGCTGAGTGAGGAAGTCTAAAGGTTTGTTTAAAGTGGGGAGAGGTCGAGGGTTCCCGGAAGTTTCAAAATGGTACAACTGTATATCAATGCAGACTATGATCTTTTAAACAACATTTGATCCAAGTTAGAATAGGTCCACAGTGCCCCCTGTTTGGCGCAAGAGGCGACTAAATGGGGCGGTCAATTTTCAGATCAAAACCGCAAAAACCAAGGTCCCGTGTCACAGCAGGTGTGGCACGAGAAAGATTCCTCTCTGTTCAAAGATCATAAAAGCCGATAATTTGCAGCCCTTCGATGGCAATGGTGACGTCTTCATGAGGATGAAAGATTTTTGAACATGTACACGTACACAAACAACCAATCATTTACACATTGGAGGTTGAGCTACTCAAAAGTTGAAAATGCATAAGCACATTTTAAACAAAATATCTAAATAGAAAGTTTTGATAGTACGCAATCATATACATGTTTATACTCACGCGCATAAACAACCACATCTGTGTACAGAGCTAGACTCGTTTTATTATATAAAATGTATAATGTATGTGTAAAAAGACCTCAAAATATTGTACAAAGTACATGTAAATACATGTACAACAGATCGAATACATAGAGACTGTACGAACATGACATTATTAATACAACCCAAATACAGTTTGTACATGCAGGTAAATGAGTAGATATAGACCAACATCAGGTCAACAATGGATTTAATGAGTATAATAATAAAATGGAAGTTTTGATTAGATGTTAAAAGTACATTGTATATTGCACAAATTTTATACATTCAACGTTGTTGGGACTGTTTTCAAGATCAACGATAAGGCAGGTCTGGTTCAGACCGGGGGTTCAGACGGCGGATTCGTAAGAAACATGGGAAGTTTGCGTGTGACCGGAAGCCCAGGGATGCCGGGATACATCGGGATTGGAATGACTCGCCTATAAACGAAAAAGTACTAATCATAGAATAATATTAAAAAATTCTTATGAATACTACTTGTAATTTTGATCTAGTGAAATATTGTCAAAAACTAAGCTTGCAGCGTTTCTTAGGTCATGACGTCATCGGATCATTCAACTAAGTTGTATAGGAGGACAGCTGTCATTTTATACTTACCAAGGATGCGTCACAACCATAGTTGACGTATTGGTGTCCCCCACTCTCCAGCGCAGGGTCCACTACGAACCCCTCCACGTAATCTACCAGCTGTCTGTGACGGACCAAAGCCGGCCCCCACTCCCGCGTCGGCGTACACAAAAGCTTGGTTTTCTAAATGAATACAAAATTTATTTGAGATATGCAAGGGCTATTTTAGCAGACATTTTAGTTTTGCAGGGTATGCGTTGGTACATGTAACAATAAGAAAGATTCCCTCCATTAATTTTACTTTTGAATTCATTACATGAAGACTTCCACATGGCATTTTTGCCACGCCTCTTTATATAACTTGTGTATTTTTTATATACAGATTTCATAATTTATTACCTCCCACAACCCTTTTGCGTCATCCTCTTTGTTGATTTTGTGTAACATCACAATAGGTATGAATATCACGGAGGCAAACGACATCAGCCACCCCAACGCCTCGGCCCAATCCGGATAGGAATAGCTACCGTACTGGACCGGGGAATAGTCGATCCATGCAAACAATAATATCATCTGAAATATCGAACAACAGTCATTGATCACGTGATTTAAACTATAGTATTACCCTTCTTCGCGTAATGTTCTAAATTTTGATATTGACCACACCGTGATTTGTTGACTTTAAAATGTTGTGAATAATTAATGAATAGATGAATGCACCATGTTCCGATACTTACAGTAGATGAATAACATAATATTTAAATAAAGTTTCGTTCGATATATGAGGAACCAAAGACGTATAATTTATATAATCTTTGCAGAAAGTAACTAAAATACAGGGTATATACCCCCACCCCACACACTCTCTTAATTACATTTTGGGCTATGCTATTTTGTACACGGAAGATTGGGTATCATATCTATTAAGCGATATGTCGAGGGTATCTTCGGGAGAGGGTGTATAGAGTATATTGTAAAGTCATACAAATACAAGTTGTCAGATGAAAATGATAGCCCCGGGTGAAGGAGATGCAATGAAAGTGGAAATTTTGAAGTACCTTTACTGTACCTATGCCTAAATTTCATCTTCAGTTACTACACCAACGTTGCCCTGATATAGTTGCCATTTTACACACAGCATGTAAGAACGAGTAACAAAGCCTTTAGGCGGGCTATTTATTAATATTTTTACCAGTCTTTAGCAAACAGGACTCTCTATAACAGTGAATTCTGTACCGTGAACACATACTAAATAGTCGTTACTGTATTTAGTCTGATAGTTGTTTCTATATTTAGTCTGATGAAAAGGTGACGATAATGAAAAGTGACCAATCTCATAATTCTTATATAGAATACAAATCGAGAGTGGGGCAAACACAAATCCCTGGATACATCAATCAAAGGTGGCATCAGGTGCCTGGGAGGAGTAAGCATCCCATGCCGACCTGTCGCACCCGGGCCAACGTGAGCCCTTTATCTCGATTGGGTAAACGGAGCAATCCGTGGTCAAGAGCGGAATGGTATGACTCATGCCAGGCAGCATTTGACACAATGGTAAGATTAGATCGTCATGTGAATGTAACGGCCATATCCTTTAATTTTATTTCACGTGATCACCTGGCGCCGATTCTTATTGGATAAAACACCTTATAAGAATTGAGGTGGTTTTTGGATCACGTACCTGAACAACAAGTAAAGTCTATTGAACATTATTTTGTTGTTATATAAAATTAAATGATAAGAAATAAATCTTATATTTTTTCGGGTGATATGCAGGTTATCACCGAGATTTTAGACGGTAAAACTTTTCATCAATGCGCTTCGCGCATTGATGAGTTTTACCGTCTAAAATTCGGTGATACCTGCATCACCCGAAAAAATATAAGATTCATTTCTTATATAATTAGCGATGACAGACATTCTGTGCAGCATTTTACAAGACAGAGGATGTTTGCAGAAAATGAAACTTACACATATAATAATTGGACTAACGAACATCCAGCAAATTTTCCAGAATATGTAAGGTGGCCTTCCCAGCATTATCCCAATATCTTTTAAGTAACGATTGATTCCTGACAACGAAAAGCAAAATTCAATATATAAGTACTTCCAAAACTGAAATTTATGACTTAAAATTTTTAGTACTTCAAACTAAAATTCATGACCTAAATCGTTAAATGTATTCATTTTTTGTCATAAATTATTATGAAGGATATTGATATCAGTTATTTTCAGATATCAGTATTGATTTGTTTACCGTAGATGTAGCTGATGAGGATGATTTCTACCAGACCTATCAGGAGGAGGGACCAGGAAGCTACGTAGTGGTCCATCAGCTGAAGGATGTACATTCCACCCTGAAGAGACGCAACCAGGAAGTAAATATTTACAGAACCCACTGGTTAGTTAGTTATAGGTACATGTATATATATGCTATCATGCAATTTCAGAATAATTCATTCAAACATCTGAGTGATTGTGTACTGTATACTTCTATAGTAATAAGAATAATGTATCGTATGTTTTCCCAGAAGCACTTATGCTAGAAAAATTTGCATGTCTAAGATTTTTCTCTGAGTGGCTATCAGAAAAGCGTTTGACAAAGTATAGAATTTCTTGGCAATCATGATCATTAACATTGAAAAAAGTATCACCTATTTACCAGTTATGTACAACGAACCTCATATTACATAACACAAGTTTATCATAGGTTTATCATTAATTGTGTATAATTAATGTCTTCATTTCAGTTATAGAAGTGTCTTTGTGATGTCACATACCGGTGTTGTCATTGGTAACCCCAGTAAGAACATGACGATTGAGATGACCAGGATGACGAAGGTTTTCTTTGGACGTAGATATGGGAAATAGTCCACTATTCCAGCAGGGGACACTCTCCAAGCATAGCGAGATCTAATCATACAAAGAATTAGCTAATTGAACATGAGCATAATATTCCACAAGCTCATACCTCTCTCATCATTTACATCATGATACATAATTAGATTTGAAATACAAAGACAATAGTCTTAACATAATGTATCCATTTAGTATAAGCGAGCGTCGCCCGCATAGCGACTCTAATTAATTTAGTACCAAGAAAATATGCAATAGAACTTAAACTAATTATCCCAGGTCTCATGGGACTTCCCAGCTGGTAGACGCAAGTCTTATCTTAACTCAAAAGAAAAATAACATCACATTTCATAAGTTTATGCCTAGTCGAAAGACCTCATCCCAGCACTAGCGACACTATAACATCTCTCTTTTATCTAAAAAATTAAATATTAAGAACCTACCCCTTTTTTAAAAGTGATTTTAATCTATAAATATAATCCATCAGGACCTCCTACACAGCCATAGTGCAACTAATATAATACAAAGAAAATATAATTAACATAATTATCCCAGTCAGGACCTCTTCCGCATAGCGAACTAATCAATACAAAGAAATAGTTATTAAACTAATTTTTATCCCAGTCAGGACCTCTCCAGGCATAGCGAACTATTAATACAAAAAATAGTAATTAACTAATTATCCCAGTCATACCACTCTCCAGCATGCGAACTTATTAGTACAAAAGAAAATAGTTAATTAACATAATTATCCCAGTCAGGACTTCTCCAGCATAGCGAACTAATTAATACAAAGAAATAGTAATTAACATAATTATCCCAGTCATAACACTCTCCAGCATAGCGAACTAATTAGTACAAAAAAATAGTATAATTAACATAATTATCCAGTCAGGACCTCTCCAGCATAGCGAACTAATTAATACAAAGAAAATAGTAATTAAAATAATTATCCCAGTCATGAACCTCTCCAGCATAGCGAACTAATTAATACAAGAAATTAGTAATTAACATAATTATCCCATCAGGACCTTCTCCAGCATAGCGAACTAATTAATACAAAGAAATAGTTAATTAACATAATTATCCCAGGTCAGACCTTCTCCGAGCCATAGCGAACCTAATTAATACAAAGAAATAGTAATTAGCATAATTATCCCAGTCAGGACACTCTCCAACATAGCAAACTAATAGAAATAGTAATTAATATATCATCACCATTATTAAAGTAATGTTCCTGGCAAACGAACTGCCTACAAACCTTTACCAAAAAAAAAAAAAATTCACAGGGGCGAGTGGATCTTGAAAATCTTCAAAGGAGATATTAATATTTTTACGACTCCCAAAAGTTGGATTGCTGCACTCTAAACGCCTGTGGGTAAAAAAAAAATGTTTCCAGCCAAAACAGGGATGCAACCCCGTACCCCATTTCTAGATCCGCCACAGATTCTTATTTGTACGCGTTCCTTTCATGTCCAGCTGAGTTGTGAATTGTTTTTGATATGGTAATGGACGTCCTCTTACCTGACTGTCTATCCCGAGCGTGATGAGCATGAGAAAGAAGAGAATGGCCCACAGTGTGGGGGGAGGG
This sequence comes from Ostrea lurida, assembly GCA_903981925.1. NCBI lineage: Eukaryota > Metazoa > Mollusca > Bivalvia > Ostreida > Ostreidae > Ostrea > Ostrea lurida. The sequence goes on along the minus strand of CAJDSM010012078.1, from coordinate 43,874 downwards.
AGACTCGTCACGGCCTCGGGGTACACCACGAACGCCAGGCCCGCTCCTGTGTACACAAAACGTATAGACATCTCTGTGAAATATCAGCCAATACATACATTTTTGGTACTATAAAATCTGAGAGGTACCTAATGGTGTTTGAACTTGCATGTAATTATAATCTTCGAAACAAGGTCCTAATTTTGAATTTTTGCCTTAAAATAATTCCATAACATACTGGGTACTGTCTGTAATACATATATAGTTTGTGTGTGTGTGTGTGTGTGTGTGTGTGTGTGTGTGTGTGTGTGTGTGTGTGTGTGTGTGTGTGACACCGTAGATGTGGCTACAGCTGTGTGAATAGGGAACAATATAGATTAACAATTAAAAGGATTGAAAAGTGCAAAAATTCTGCGTACCGGTACATGGAAATATAAAAAATTTACATGAAATAATTTCCATGTGTTATATGAAGATGAATTCTTGAAATGGGTCGTTTCCGTAATTTTGAAGAAAACACCCCATCCCCCAAAACATGTACAGTGTATATGTACCATTAGTGACGACGTCCTGCACGTCCACGTTCATCTTGTTGGCCATGTACCCCAGGAAAGAGAAGATGACGAATCCGCCAAAAATACTGGTCACGCAGTCTCCAAGGGAAACCACGAGAGAGTCCCTGATGTAACGAGATCACAAAACATCAGGTCAATTTTATTTAATCTATATTAGATCATTTAGTTCACTCACGTCCATCCGTTTTGTGATGAAAGGGAGCAGATCAAAGAATTTCATTTTAATCAAGCTACATCGTTTTCAGCAATATACATGTATAGGGTCTAATAAAATAATATGTGTGTTTCTGGCTCCCCGACCTACCTGGAAAAAATATGTCCGACCGATCATTTTATTATCATTTAATTTTATTTCACGTGATCACCTAGCGCGGATTCTCATTGGTTAAAACACCTTTTAAGAATTGAGGTGATTTTTCGATCACGTACCTGAACAACAATTCAAGTCTAATAAACATTATTTGTTGTTGTAATATAAATTATAATGAATAAGAAATAAATCTTATATTTTTTCGGGTGATATGCAAGTTATCCCCCGAGATTTTAGACGGTAAACTTTTCATCAATGCGCTTCGCGCATTGATGAGTTTACCGTCTAAAATTCGGTGATACCTGCATCACCCGAAAAAATATAAAGATTCATTTCTTATATCATAATGAAAGGCGACCGAAAAAATCTGGAATCGTCTCGTAAAAATTTTTGAAATTCAATTTGAATTTAACAATAAAATAAAATGTTTTACCTACCTACCTACCTGGACTTAAAATCGGCTGGTAATAGGAAACACACATATTATTTTAATTGGCATAGGCTATAGCTACACACAGGTACTATTTCAATAAAACACAGTGCAATTTTGTTTTGTCTGAAATGATCCGTTGGACAAAACAAATTAATATTCTACTGCATCCAAGGAATACTTATGAAAATATTGCAACATTTGGAGCTGCATGCGTATACAATTTCCAGATTGATCCGAGTTTCAAAAGGCAGAGCAAATTATATCAATAAAATTTACAATGTAAAAACATCTGTTGAAGTGCATTGAATCACTGAGGAATCAATAACTCGATAAAGCAGGATTTGACATCTAAATAATATATCGGATGTATAGCTTTTAATTACAGCCTTGCGTCCATCATCGCGAATCATGTCATAACAAAGTCGATGAGTATGTAACATCCCGTATTGTATCTTAAATAATATACCCCTCAATTTCTACAGCGAAACCTGAAGAGCTGAGTATTTCATTGCTTCAATAATGGCTGTCGAGGGGATCTTACCTGAACACATTGTTGTGAAATCGATTGTAACTCGCTAAGGCTATCAGGCCTCCCCACCCGGGGCCCATGGAGTAAAATATCTGAACAGCTGCATCTCGCCAGACCTAGTGTAGAGAGGTAGTCAATAGTTATAATTACTGGTAAATATACATGTATACTGATAGTAAAGATGGAGAAAAAGAGCGAGAAATTCTAAATATTTAAATCAGGGTTTGTTTCCTTCAATAACATAATGAAAAGTGCAAAAAAGTAAAACAGGAGAAAATGCTTAATAATAAAATCATTCATGATTATCGTACTTGGACAAAACAGACATGAAATTTCTTTTTTTTTTTTTTTTTGCGTGCGATTTTTGTTTGTTTGTTTGTTTGTGTGTGTGTGTGTGTTTTTAAGGGAATGGTCATTTATGATTAATATAATTTATAGAGGATTCTATGAACGATATCTGTGTAGTGCACTAATATAACTTTACCTTTGCGTCAAGGAGGCGTTCAAAATTTGGCACAATATAAAAATAAATCCCATTCCCCGCCCCCTCCAGAGTTATCCCGCGGAAGAATAAAATGATGAGCACTACGTACGGGAAAATTGCTGTCACATATACCACCTAAATAAAATAAAACGCATTTTGATATGTAAATAATTTTTCCGACTAAAAATGCAAGAATTAACCTGCATATATATTTTACATTGTAATCTACGTTATTTGCCTCAGATAATGAAAAAAAATAATATTTCAAGTCAAAAGGGTTTCTGATAATGACATTAATATAAGCACGTACTTTTCCTGTGGTTTTGATTCCTTTCATAAGACACAGAAAGCATAATATCCAGGCAAATAACAGCCCTAGGACCAGCTCGTATTTTGGTTCTCCTAGATTGTCGATGCCACTACTGATACTCAGGAATTCGTTGCTGAATAATGATACTGGATAATGATGCTAGACGAACTAGAAGGAATACTTTGGATTTTCACTAACAAATTTAATTTTGGAAAACTGATGGTCGTCAGGGAAATTCAACACTCCAAACCCAAACATATTTCAGTTAGCTAACCGCCATAAAAATGCGGTAAACAATCAATAATGTGGTGAACAATTCAGCAAAGTAATAAAAACGGAATTTCAAAACTATAGAAAGTAAACTGATTCGTCCTGTCTCACCTTCAGACATCAATTTCCACAAAACCATGACTCAAACCACGGTCACCAGGAAATAATTCTCACGGAAACGAGACCTCCAATGATTAAATCCCGGCAATGGCGAATAGAAAACGAGACCCCAACACAGAGAAGAAGCCCCCAGACAAGGCCGACAGGTTTATTCGGTGTAGACGAGAACAAGGAGCGTGGAAACTTGGACAGGACGCTGACTTCCTCCTGTCGATGTTAGGATACTGTGTGGGTTAGGCCAAATTTGGAGGTTTCCCTATCTTTGTTACAGAAACGGGGGAGGGGCCTTTCCTTCTGCCCTTTGTGATTATGATGCTATTGATTGGAATTCCACTCTTCTATCTGGAAGCAGCTTTAGGACAGTTCTGTAGTCGAGGGCCTACCACGTGCTGGGAGTTTGCTCCCTTATTCAAAGGTACCAGAACACAGTTGCTTAAATTGATAAAAGAATTGTATGCGATATGGGAATTGTTTCCCCCCGTGATTATGAAATGTACTTGGAAACAAAATTTAACACCATTGCAATCTGTGCTGTAGGTTGGGGATAGCGATGGTGATTGTGTCTGGGCGCTCACCAGTATTTATCGTACAACGTATTAATCACTGGGCGGTGCTGTATTTCTTCTCGTCCTTCACCAGTGATCTCCCCTGGAGCAACTGTGATAATAAATGGAATACGAGAGGTATTGTTAAACCGTAATTGTAAGTCCTCCTTGCCGCAACGGTTTTATGTTAACGAACCTGGAAAATAAGAAGTAGTTGATATGAAATTAAGATAAGTGAACGTAAATTAACATAAATGAATAAGTAAGCAATCCGAAGATTATCAACTTTCTTGTAGCGAAATTCAGAAAAAATGGACATATAAATGATCTATTGATTAAATATTTTCAATTAGATTGTAGTCTTAAATTACCAAGAATCAAACTGTGTAGGAAGTGATAAAAAATTTCCAAACGGTACGTGCTATTCCAAGAATGTCTTCAAAGGAATCTGGAACGAAAAGATTTTCAGGAACGTGACCGGAAGAAGGCGCGTGTCTCCGACAGAGGAATATTGGAAGTAAGATTTCGTTTCATTCATAAAATAAAATGTTCTACATTGGATTCTCATTATGAGACTTTCAAAAATTTTAGTGGATGGAATGTGAAAAACATTATCGAAACCGTTCTCTGTTCTTTAATCCTACAAACTCAAAATGCAAAATATCATTCAGAATCTCTGGATACTTAAACTGGAATATGATAAGGTACCTAAACAGTCGTATATTTACTTTGTCTTTCAGAGGATTCAAATGTGGGTTTTTAAATTGAAGATGAAACTTCTTTTTTATTTTGTTACACATATTTTTTTACATGTTACATAAGCACTCTAATAAAAGTTGTAAAATTTGCTCAAACCTGATATTGTGTAATTTGTTATAGCTAGGGGTGGTTTTTTTTTTCTACATGCATATTAGTTCTGACAGAATTAGATTTTTCAATTTTAAAAAAAAAAATTTATTTATTACGAGGTGACACCTCGTTATGTCAGCGTCCAGCAAAAATGGCGAGCCGAGGTTCCAACGATTTTCATTTTATTAATTTTTAAAAAATATTACAATTCTTACAATTCAACTTCCGAGAGGAAAATGAAAATAGCAACTTTACACTGAGATTCTGTTATAGGAATTGTCCTGTTAAATTTCAAAATGAGGTAGAAAAATATCCGATTTCTGATTTGTTTACTTTTATTCATGATCTCTAAAAATATAGTTCATTGGGGAAGTGCACTTGTTTTCTTCCAAAAACAGATGTTTTCTATCAAAGTGAAAACACTCAGTTTAACCAGCATTGTTTTATTCCCCAACTTATCCAACAATGAAAACCAGTTACATTATCTGTGCAATGTAGGTATTCATCCGATAACTAGTTTTGTACTGAAAGAGAGTGTGTGGAGACGCAGAGCATTATGGGTAGTATGGTTTTTTGAATGTTGCGTAATGTCGACATTGTACCAAACCGCCGTATGTGAGGTGTTACGTGATTGGGAAATTATTTGGAATTGAAAGAAAATATTATCAAACGTCTATCAATTTGTCGGGATGAAAATTTCTTGGACAAAATCGAGAAAGGAATGAGGAAATTTCCATGGTAGCTAGGTGTGTGTTTAAAATGAAGGATGTGATTCACTACAGATCTACAGTGTTATAGAAATGTAATTTCCACTATAAAAAAAACAATTAATATTTATGTGATCAGATCGCCGTTACTTTTATACTTTGCTTTAAACTGAAACATAGACACAATTAGTATAGACACACAAATTAAAACAAAGTATAAAAAATGAGAGACTGATCATGTAATGTTTGTTTATCGTAGAGGATTCTAAAAGAATTAGACACTGATCCCACAGTTTACATGTATATCTTTTTTGTTTGTCACTCGTTTCAGAACTTTAAGTACTTTGATTTTTTG
>CAJDSM010012078.1:12751-29835 GCA_903981925.1 Ostrea lurida | reverse complement strand
CTTTGCAATAGAATAACTGACTGGTTTAAATTGCTTGAAATGTATTTTACTTTATTATGAAAATTAGAAAAGGGATATCAATGCTGGAGGTGAATACGGTTCTTATTCCAGATTCTCGAACTCCTGATGAAGGATCAGTCACATGACGGATTTAAACCAATCAGATTACCTCTTTCAATGTATGGGGTCTTTCGGATCACCTCGGCCGATTAGCGAAGAGTACTGGAATCTGCCACAGTTTGCCGAACGTATATAAGGTACATTGTATGTATCGAAGAATCGAAGTATTTCATACCTTTTCAGCAAATTTAGGCAATGGGGGGGTTGATTTGTTTCTGATCTGATCCTCACCCCACCAGTGTATAGGAAACTAAGTTAGTATTATCTGTACTGAGATTTGTGCACGAGGTCTAGAGATCATTTTGAAGATGACACATAAAATTATGTCACAATATTCATACTGTAAAACTAAATATATCTATTTATATGAATTAGCTTTGAAAATGAAATTATCATTTTAAAATAGAATAATTTGGCTATTCTGAAAGGTGTATGATTTTTCTCTTTTTGCAGGAAGTCATAAGCATAAGCCTTCAAAAACAGCATTGTGTAACATTGAGTTTTATTCGTTCATGATGGCATATTTACTCGTTTTGCAGTGGTGTCGTTATGTTTTTAGTCTCGTATGAATGTTTTAATTCTATAACTTCTTGAAACAGTTAATTTCCATTCGACATATATCTATTCTTCACAGCAACCTTTATTGAATTTTGTTAGTAACTGTCCACGTTTTGCCTTCGAGGTCCGATTTACGTTGGATGCCTGATATTGCAAGATTTTGAAAGCTTATCATCAATGGAATAGTTTATAGTGAGTCGTCATGATTTTTGTTTATTAATAATCTTGTGTTTGTGCAAGAAATTGATAGATTACGCCTTGATAATTTTAATGAATTTAAGATCGTGACGTCCCTTGAGACACCTTGCCAACAGAAGAAAGTCCCGTGTCGATATTTCAATGAACGAATCGATAAACGTATATAGATTTTATCGATATTTTATCTATCGTTCCAGATCCAAAATGTAATCGCTTAAACTTGAAAGACGTCGCGGAAGTGTAAACAAGACTCATTGGGCATAAAAACGGATATTTATGGGGTGTAAAACATTGCAAAATTATGTAAATCTTGATTTATATACAATAATCTTGTTATTCAAATGTGAAAATATTGATTTATGTTCGATAATAACGCCTATCCGACTATTTTGTACATATATCGATCATTCTCTTGTCTTCAAAGTTTTACATGATTTAAATGTTGACTATTTAGATGTGTTTTAGGTATTTGTACGAAATTAGTAGCAGATAGACCAAATTAAGTCGAAGTATTTCATTATATAACCAGAAGACAAAGACATAATATTTCAAAAGATCTTTTACAATTTACAGCTATTCAATTTGCCAGAATTTGTAAAAATCCACTTTCTTGGAATTTTTTTCACCCTGGAAATTAAAACAGATACATATAGACTTGTTTTTGCTTCAGTTTTATGGATATTGATGGCATGCCTTCCTATACTGATTCATATTGTATCTGTATAATACTGTTTTCTGTCTTCAGGGCCACGATGTAAACTACAGATGCGACCAGTAAACCTCTTTAAAGCAGTCGTAAAGCAGCTCTAATGACTGCTCTAAGTTAACTTAGAGCAGTTCTGCTGACTGCTCTAGAGCTGCTCCATGACTGCTCCAAGTTAACTTAGAACAGCTCTGCTGACTGCTCTAGAGCTGCTCTGTGACTGCTCCAAGTTCACTTAGAACAGGTCCACGACTGCTCCAAGTTCGCTTAGAACAGGTCACGACTGCTCTAAGTTCACTTAGAACAGGTCCACGACTGCTCCAAGTTCGCTTAGAACAGGTCCACGACTGCTCAATTCGCTTAGAATAGCTATTATATTAATTATATTTGTCGCTAATTTCCTTAATAAAAAAAAAAACCCGCAAAACAGAAATTGAAATGCATATGGAGGTTTATTACAGATTGAATTGCTATTAAAACAGTGCATATACGTGCGTCTATGAACTCTAATTGTCTCTCTGAAATTTTACGTCTTCGTGCTGCTTTCGGTGGATCTTCAATGGAACCATTTAAACGGTATCTCCTATAAAATTTTCCAATGGCAAACCGTGAAACTTTTACACCTTCTGATTCTGTCAATATGCTTACTATTTGAACGAGAGTCTTCCACTGTTTCTTAAATTAACAATTCTCTGTCTTATGTAAAAAGGCAGTCTATTCAATTTCACAGGCATTTTCACTAATACTGACCACTCACGTGCAAATTTTAAAATGAACTGGCAGTTTCCAAAGCGGTCAATTATATATACACAGAGCTGCTCTAATTCTTGACGGAGCTGTTCTAGAAAAGAACAGCTATAGAGCTGTTCTAATTTATGACCGTTCGACGTTAACTTAGAACAGGTCTGTGACTGCTTATGACCGCTTCGCGTCTGCTCCATGACTGCTCCAAGTTCACTTAGAAAGGTCCATGACAGTTTTGCGTCTGCTCTAAGTTAATTAGAGCAGTTCTGCTGACTGCTCTAGAGCTGCTCCATGACTGCTCCAAGTTAACTTAGAGCAGTTCTCATGACTGCTCTCCATGACTGGTTGGGCGAGAGGTTAGAACTGGTCGCATCTGTAGCTCTGAAAATAATTGTGCTATGCTGTATCAATAATCGACATTATTATTCGCATATTGTTATTCATATTCGATAATCTTGATACTAAACATCGATGTTAACCCACCAGCCCTAAGCGAGGTGAAGACATAACTAAAAGAACTCAAGAATGGAAAAGTCCCTGGTGAAGACAACATTGCCAGCGAACTACTTAGAGCTGACACCGACACATCAGCAAAACAAATACACCAACTTATCAAGGACATTTGGGCAGAGGAAAGAGTACCAGCAGATTGGAAAAATGGACTAATAGTGAAAATCCCAAAGAAAGGTGACCTAACACTATGCGGCAATTGGAGAGGAATAACCTCATACCAACAACAACAAGAATTGCAAAGGAAGTTAACAAACATCTTCGAAAGGAACAAGCCGGGTTCAGAGCTGGAAGAGGAACGACAGAACAGATATTTATTATCAGAAATATTATCGAACAAACCACAGAATGGAATTCCAACCTATACATCTGCTTCGTAGATTTTGAGAAGTCATTCGACAGTGTACATAGAGACACATTATAGTAGATGATGAAACACTAAGGAATCCCTGATAAGATCACACGATTAGTGAAAAGCATGTATAACAACAGCCAGTGCGCAGTCTTGAGTGGGAATGTAATAATAGAATTGTCGAAGTAAAATCTGGAGTAAAGCACGGCTGGTTTCCTATTCCTCTAAACAATAGACCGGATTATGAGACAAAGAACAGAAAATAACAACACAGGAATAAAATGGAATTTGACATCCAAACTGGAGAACCAGGACTATATATGCAGACGACATACTGTAGCACTACTTACAAGCACCCGGGATCACTTACAACAACAAACGGATAAACTTGTAGAACATGCTGAAGCCACTGGACTCAAGATAAACGCAGCAAAGACAAAAGTTATGAGGATGAACACTAACAACAATCAAGGTATAACAGCAAAGGATCAGGAAATGGAAGAAGTGTCTAGTTATGTGTACCTAGGCGGAATGGTAAAAACAACAGGAGGAACAAATGAAAACATCTGGAGAAGATTGGGCCTAGCAAGATCTGCATTCTAAAAGTTAAAAGCAATATGGAACAATAACCAACTCAGTAGAAGAACAAAAACTCAACTCTTCAAATCCAACGTATTATATAAATAATATACGGTACCAATTTTTATGCACCAGATGCGCATTTCGACAAATTATGTCTCTTCAGTGATGCTCAAACCGAAATGTTGGAAATCCGAAACATGAAAGTAAAACTTTATAAAAGTGATCAATGTAGTGCCAAAAGATTGGGGCCAAAAACTTCGAAGGATTAGAGCTATGCCTGACGGAGATAATCCTTAATTTTGATATGATCAATTATCAGTTTTGTTCTATGAAAGCGAAATATGGAAAGTGAACAAAGTTGATGAAAACAAATTGGACTCCTTTTTACACAAATGCTTAAGAAAAATCCTGAAAATTCACTGGCCGCAGAAGGTTCGAAACGAGGTAATCCGGGAAACTGCAGGAATGGAAATGATAAGTAGCATGATAAGTAGCATCATAAATAAACGAAGGTGGACGGATTTAAGAATGGACAAGAACGGGCATGCAAGAATACCCCTTACTTGGGCTCCTGAAGGCAACAGAAAGAGAAGTAGACCAAAAGAGATGTGGCGAAGAACTGTGGAAAACAGAACGAAATGAGATTGGGTTTAATTCATGGAATGAAGCAATCAAAGTAGCGAAAGATCGATCAAAATGGAGGGGACTTGTTCACGGCCCTATTCTCTACATGGAGAGGAAATAAGTCAAGTAAGTCAATCTTGATACTTACAGTGCATATGCAAAAACAAAATTGATATATGCGAAGAATCTAGATATATATTCAAGAGATCTTCATTTATATTTGATAATCTTGTTATTTGCACTTATATTCAATAATCTCGATATTTATATTCAATAATCTAATATGAATAAGTATAAAATCAAAATTTATTGAATATAAATCACGACCTATCGCGCTAATTACTTATCAGATCAACTAGATTGTTAAATGTAAATCACGATTTATCGCATGTATATGTATAATAAAAATTCATCGCAAATATGTACATTTTTGCGTATAGATATCAACTTTATTGCATAAATCAAGATTTCTTGCATATAAGTAAAAACTTATGAATGTAAATTTACAAATAAAAATTTTCGCACATGAATATCAAGATTTATGGAATATGGAAGTGGTTTTGACGTGAACGGACAAGATAATAATCAAGCGGGACAAATTCAAAGATTGAGCAAAGAGGAAATTCGGAATCAAGACATAACTCAAACAGTACACCTTCTTTTATTGTCTCTTGATGAATACTAGCATCACATTTGTCATATAAACACATGTAAACTCCAGGTAAAGAATTCTGGTATAAACGCACAATAATTATAAAAAGCGTGTGTAAAATTGTATAAAAATTTGTAAAAAGCGGTTAATCCTAGACTAAAAATCAACAAGACGACAAAATCTTCATCTAGAATTGTGACATGTACGTTACATATTTCAGTCGTGTATATATCAGAGCATTTTCATGTAAAAATATTGTGTAGAAAGAAAATAAAACGATCAAAGTGTCATATTTCATAATACTTATTTGATTTGTGTTTATATCAGAACGTTTTCAGTTAAAACATTTTGTAGATAGAAAATAAAACCACCAAAGTGACCTATTACATAAAATTATATAAATAAATACAATACTCCTTACTTATTTGAGTCGTGTTTACATCAGAGCATTTTAATGAGAAAACATTCATTGTGTAGAGAGAAAATAAAACCATCATAATGATCTATTTCATATTGCAATATTCCACGGACCAGGAATTGGTCATGCAATCAATTATAATTGCAACGATTGTATGTCCTGTTATTAGTAAAATCAATACAAATATTGCTCAAATTTCTTTCAATTTCCATTCAAAATCATCCATTTTTGTTAGAGAAAATAAGAACAAACTTCAAATCTTGGAAATCGCATAATACTACATGCACCACCTGATCTATCTAAATAATGATTTACCTTGTCATAGAGTGTCATATATCAATGATTACTTCAGTTCTCCATTTCTGTATAATGAGACGGTATATTCTTACATGTTCTAATCATCCGATAAAAAATAATTCTGTGTTGCACATGATAAACATATTCATGTAATACTTAAAATTCCAATCAATATTGTCAGGACATGTAATGATTATAATGAAATTTCACTTTGGTCCGATATTTGGCCGAATACATGATGGCTAGACATAGGATTCGAATGAGATTCCAGTCCGTGTTGATCCGTTTGATGAAGCGAATGCCTTTTTCATCCTGGCAGAAAGTCTACTGGCTTCTAATGATCCTAAACTTCCGGTCTGTTAAAACAATTAAATACTAGATAAACAAATATGCCCTATACTTTCTGTCATAATCATCGTGTTTATAACAGATTTTCAAAAAACAAACCTGGATTATATGGTTTAAATAATGTATGACAAAATGTTGCCATGTTTCAAATATACATGTATTACTTGTATCATTTTGTAATTTCATGAAGTACTACTACTACTACTAGGCCATGGTATACTTTATGTGTATGTAAAGGCAAAGATAACAAACAGTGATCAATCTCGTAAGTCCTAGATAGAATACAAAAACAAGAGCTGGGCAAACACGGACCCCTGAACACAGCAGAGGTGGAATCAGGTGCCTGGGAGGAGTAAGCATCCCCTGTTGACCGGTCACACTCGCCGTGAGCCCATAGTCCTGATCAGGTAAACGGAGCGATCCGTAGTCAAATCAGCGTGCGAAAAACAGCTTAACAATGGCTATGAAACACATCAGACAGGAATTGACCCAATGGTAAGTCATACTGGTAAACTAAATTGTTATAACGACCATAAAATTTACGAAATGCTGCAGTTCATAATATGACAAACTTTCATTTGCTTGTTGTACAGCACTTTTGAAAATGTTCGCTCATACTGCGACATCACCAGCTGCAGGTGAAAGGCCACGAATTTAGACTTATGCATGGCTATCAGGGCCGAAGCAATGAGGGTTCTGTAAAGTCAATGTTACTTCACACAGGGTTCCCTGCATTAGAAGTGAAAGCCAAGGTATGACATTTAAAACGGAGGTTTCACGTCACAACAGCCGCTGAAATGATAAAGAACCCCCTAATGCTATATGGCCTTCAAGGCTTGAGAATCATACGAAGGTCAACAGGGGCACTTCACTTACAGTTCAAGAAGTCTCCTGACGAAAAATTTTCAAATCGAACGTGAAACAACATAAAAACTCACTTTAAGAAACAAATCCTTTATTCTTCCATTGTTTTTGCAATGTGCCTAGACTTAACTTTCTCCGCAATACACGAAACTTACCCGCAATTCGCTGTCCGATTTGTAGGCATAGTTGACGTAGGCTCCTTTTTCCGCCCAGGGGTCGTCCACCCAGCCATCAACATACGTCACTAGCTCTCTGTGACGTACTAATGCGGGACCCCAGTCACGGGCCGGTGTGCATTGTAACTTTAATTTCTGAAAAATAATTCAATATATACCCCAATTACATTTAAACGTTAAAATTGTTGGCAAAGAAAATCTTTACTCTTTCGCAAAAAATTAAGAAATCCATTGTGTTAGTATGAAAAATTTTCAGTCCATTGCTCTCCAGATTGAATTAGATTGAGAACCTTCCTCTAACATAGTGCATATAGATCTAGTATTATTCACATAAAATTTCGGGTATATATTTAGTTTTAGCCAATCAGAGAGCATGGAAATATCCGTTTAACTAATTAACTAATCAGGGAGCAGGTAAACATCTAATCTCATTCTACAGGTCTTACTTCCCAGGCTGACGGCACTTCGTCCTCCTTGTTGATTTGGTAAAACATGGTGATTGGCATTGCTAGTATAATGGCCACCGCCATGATCCAACCCAGGGCGTCCGCCCAGGCTGGAAACGTGTAGTCCCCGTATGTAGAGGCTTCATAGTCAATGAAAGTGGCAATAAATATTAACTGGAAAAAAAAGATGAACAACGTATGCATGCAACAAATGTACAGTACACAATATAAAGCTGTTAATTATAACAATATCTTTGTTTTGTTTTTCATAACTTTCAAGACTTGAAATTATCAATTAATCAAAACGAAAATTGCGAGTCACTCATATATTTATATTGCAAAATAACATGTTTTCTAAAAGTGTGTACATAATATGATACAATGGATACATATTAATATAGAACAGATTGGTCAAATCATAGATACTATAATTTTCAATAAGAAATTCAAACAGATATCCGTTTTCAATAAATGAAAGTCATTAAGTGTGTGACGTAAATAATGGGGTCTTGCTCACCACTATAGCTATGGGACTTATAACCATCCAGCAGATTTTCCACCAGACAAACATCTTTAATCCTATCATCAGTTCTATATCTTTGATAAATCTATTCACTCCTGTAAAGAAAGACGAAAATCGTGATAATATTCCTAAAACATAGTGATGATATTCCTAAAACATAGTGATAATATTCCTAAAACATAGTGATCATATTCCTAAAACATAGTGATGATATTCTTAAAATTATATGTACCTCCTAATAGCAGCATTAGAAAACTCTACTTTTGTTATTCTAAAGAAAAAGAGCACTGACATGTATACATACCGTATACAAAGGTAATGCACATACACTCTGCAAATCCTATAATTAAAAGGGTCCACCCTCCTACGTAATTATCCAGGATCTGAAGTAGGTACACTCCTCCCTATCAAGGTAAACATTAATTAGTGTCAGAGTAGCATTAATTTCTATTCCATGTCACATTTACTGTCTCAGGGAATGTCCTGTCAAAGACCAGTGGAATCTATTCTATAGTCTTCATTTTTTGTAAAATTTGAAGGAAAATTGTGTTTGCATTTAAACATCAACGTTTGTCTTTGTTGCAGCACAGTGAAGTTTAATGAGAGGGAAATGGCGTGTATTTACCGGCAGCAGAGAGAGAGAGAGAGAGAGAGAAGAGAGAGAGAGAGAGAGAGAGGAGTGTTTTACCGGAGCACAGAGAGGCAGACCAATGATGAAGAAGATGATACAGATGATGAGGATGACGAAAGTTTTCCGGGGCCTCAGGACAGGATACTGGTCCATAACTCCCGTCAGAACCGTCTCCAACATGGCGAACTACAGAAAAGAATCCAAAAAATTCCGTATGTATAATGATATATTACACCTACTGTAAATTGGGAAATATTCGCGAGATGTTATTTTGGTGACATCACCCTTAATATCTTAACATCTCCTTGTGGTAGTACTAAGAGATGCTAAATTCATTTCTTAACATCAAAATCTTCATAATGAAACTTCTGTTAGTTCGTAGCATAACAAAATGATATAAGATCGATTAATAATTTTTAAATCGTGGCTTAGATGGTTCCTAAAATTATACGAGAGCAAGTTGAATAAGATTTCGCACCCTTTCCTATACAATTAACTTCTTGTAACGTTTATTATACGGGTATTTAGTCTACTACGTCGTTTTCTACAAGAAATAAATTTTACGATTACACAATCATACATAATTACGTCAACAAGTGAAAATGACACTAACATGCTGCCTTTTACTTTACAAATTTGTATGTAGCATGTTAGAAGAGGATAATATCAAATCGTTAATATTCATAATACATGTACTAGTATATCATACACAATAAAAGAATGAGATGACCGTACCTGACTGTCCAGTCCTAATGTAATGAGCATGAAGAAGAAGAGAGCTGACCAAAAGGGCGAGGCCGGCAGACTGGCCACTGCTGAGGGGTACACCACGAAGGCCAGTCCAGCACCTGAGAGGGGGACACGATCAGTAATTACAAGTATCACAATAACGATATATATTTATAGTGATGAACGTAGTTACAGCATTGATATAGTTACAAAATTGGAGGTAGTTACAGCATTGAGACATAATTACAGCATTGATACATAGTTACAGAATGGAGACATTTACAGTATCGACACATTTTTACGGTATCAAAACATTTACAGTATATTGAGACATAGTATTACATGCACCCAACCCGAAAATACGAATTCTAGTCGTTGGGAAACAAGACGCATATTTTGTTAGAAACACTCTGATTGCCCACACAAGTACGCTGAAGTAGATATTAAGAACATGCTTGGGTTTCTTAACAGATAATATTTATGTAGCTTTTGGAGACAGGTCTCTCAAACAATTCGTTGGCATTCCTATGGCACTAATTGTGACCCTTATTGGCAGATTTATTTTTATATTCATATGGGCTCACGCGGGTGTGGCCGGTCGGCAGGGGATGCTTGCTCCTCCTGGGCACCTGGTCCCACCTCTGGTGTGTCCAGGGGTCCGTGATTGCCAGCTCTTGGTTTTTGTATTATATTTAGGACTTACGAGATTGATCACTGTTTCGTTATCTTTGCCTTTACATGTAGCAGAATTCGTACAAAAACTGTTGGCCAGTGATAGTGGTATATTACTACATAGGGGAAAGTTGACGATTGCAAAGTCATCACGCTTATCATATAATGTAGTTGTGCAGTCTGCCATTAGAGTCAATATTAAGTAAAATATCCAATATGAAGCAGATATGTCAAATTCTGTGGTGTCTTTATATCGAGTTCAGCGGGATATATCAAATGGACATGATTGTGAAAATTATGATTGCTCATTGATAGCAATATATATACCTATACATGTATGTAAGGTTGTAGACAGGCAAGTTTTTTTTTAATTTTTATCCCGCAACAGTTTTTTGTACGATTCTGCTACATGTAAAGGCAAAGATAACGAACAGTGATCAATCTCGTAAGTCCTAAATATAATACAAAAACCAAGAGCTGGCAATCACGGACCCCTGGACACACCAGAGGTGGGACCAGGTGCCCAGGAGGAGCAAGCATCCCCTGCCGACCGGCACACCCGCGTGAGCCCATATGAATATAAAAATAAATCTGCCAATAAGGGTCACAATTAGTGCCCATAGGAATGCCAACGAATTGTTTGAAGACCTGGTCTCCAAAAGCTACATAAATATTATCTGTTAAGAAACCCAAGCATGTTCTTAATATCTACTTCAGCGTACTTGTGTGGGCAATCAGAGTGTTTCTAACAAATATGCGTCTTGTTTCCCAACGACTAGAATTCGTATTTCGGGTTCGGGTGCATGTAATACTATGTCTCAATATACTGTAAATGTTTTGATACCGTAAAAATGATGTCGATACTGTAAATGTCTCCATTCTGTAACTATGTATCAATGCTGTAATTATGTCTCAATGCTGTAACTACCTCCAATTTTGTACTATATCAATGCTGTAATACTAGTTCATCACTATAAATATATATCGTTATTGTGATACTTGTAATTACTGATCGTGTCCCCTCTCAGGTGCTGGACTGGCCTTCGTGGTGTACCCCTCAGCAGTGGCCAGTCTGCCGGCCTCGCCCTTTTGGTCAGCTCTCTTCTTCTTCATTTGCTCATTACATTAGGACTGGACAGTCAGGTACGGTCATCTCATTCTTTTATTGTGTTTAGATACTAGTACATGTATTATGAATATTTAACGATTTGATATTATCCTCTTCTAACATGCTACATACAAATTTGTAAAGTAAAAGGCAGCATGTTAGTGTCATTTTCACTTGTGACGTAATTATGTATGATTGTGTAATCGTAAAATTTATTTCTTGTAGAAAACGACGCGTAGTAGACTAATACCCGTATAATTAACGTTACAAGAAGTTAATTGTATAGGAAAGGGTGCGAAATCTTATTCAACTTGCTCTCGTATAATTTAGAACCATCTAAGCCACGATTTAAAAATTATTAATCGATCTTATATCATTTTGTTATGCTACGAACTAACAGAAGTTTCATTATGAAGATTTGATTGTTAAGAAATGAATTTAGCATCTCTTAGTACTACCACAAGGAGATGTTAGATATTAAGGGTGATGTCACCAAAATAACATCTCGCGAATATTTCCCAATTTACAGTAGGTGTAATATATCATTATACATACGGAATTTTTTGGATTCTTTTCTGTAGTTCGCATGTTGGAGACGGTTCTGACGGGAGTTATGGACCAGTATCCTGTCCTGAGGCCCGGAAAACTTTCGTCATCCTCATCATCTGTATCATCTTCTTCATCATTGGTCTGCCTCTCTGTGCTCCGGTAAAACACCTCTCTCTCTCTTCTCTCTCTCTCTCTCTTCTCTCTCTCTCTCTCTCTCTCTCTTCTCTCTCTCTCTCTCTCTCTGCTCCGGTAAAACACCCATTTCCCTCTCATTAAACTTCACTGTGCTGCAACAAAGACAAACGTTGATGTTTAAATGCAAACACAATTTTCCTTCAAATTTTACAAAAAATGAAGACTATAGAATAGATTCCACTGGTCTTTGACAGGACATTCCTGAGACAGTAAATGTGACATGGAATAGAAATTAATGCTACTCTGACACTAATTAATGTTTACCTTGATAGGGAGGAGTGTACCTACTTCAGATCCTGGATAATTACGTAGGAGGGTGGACCCTTTTAATTATAGGATTTGCAGAGTGTATGTGCATTACCTTTGTATACGGTATGATATACATGTCAGTGCTCTTTTTCTTTAGAATAACAAAAGTAGAGTTTTCTAATGCTGCTATTAGGAGGTACATATATTTTAAGAATATCATCACTATGTTTTAGGAATATGATCACTATGTTTTAGGAATATTATCACTATGTTTTAGGAATATCATCACTATGTTTTAGGAATATTATCACGATTTTCGTCTTTCTTTACAGGAGTGAATAGATTTATCAAAGATATAAACTGATGATAGGATTAAAGATGTTTGTCTGGTGGAAAATCTTGCGGATGGTTATAAGTCCCATAGCTATGTGGTGAGCAAGACCCCATTATTTACGTCACACACTTAATGACTTTCATTTATTGAAAACGGATATCTGTTTTGAATTTCTTATTGAAAATTATAGTATCTATGATTTGACCAATCTGTTCTATATTAATATGTATCCATTGTATCATATTATGTACACACTTTTAGAAAACATGTTATTTGCAATATAATATATGAGTGACTCGCAATTTTCGTTTTGATTAATTGATATTTCAAGTCTTGAAAGTTATGAAAAACAAAACAAAGATATTGTTATAATTAACAGCTTTATATTGTGTACTGTACATTTGTTGCATGCATACGTTGTTCATCTTTTTTTTCCAGTTATATTTATTGCCACTTTCATTGACTATGAAGCCTCTACATACGGGGACTACACGTTTCCAGCCTGGGCGGACCCCTGGGTGGATCATGGCGGTGGCCATTATACTAGCAATGCCAATCACCATGTTTTACCAAATCAACAAGGAGGACGAAGTGCCGTCAGCCTGGGAAGTAAGACCTGTAGAATGAGATTAGATGTTTACCTGCTCCCTGATTAGTTATTAGTTAAACGGATATTTCCATGCTCTCTGATTGGCTAAAACTAATATATACCCGAAATTTTAGTGAATAATACTAATCTATATGCACTATGTTAGAGGAAGGTTCTCAATCTAATTCAATCTGGAGAGCAATGGACTGAAAATTTTTCATACTAACACAATGGATTTCTTAATTTTTTGCGAAAGAGTAAAGATTTTCTTTGCCAACAATTTTAACGTTTAAATGTAATTGGGGTATATATTGAATTATTTTTCAGAAATTAAAGTTACAATGCACACCGGCCCGTGACTGGGGTCCCGCATTAGTACGTCACAGAGAGCTAGTGACGTATGTTGATGGCTGGGTGGACGACCCCTGGGCGGAAAAAGGAGCCACCGTCAACTATGCCTACAAATCGGACAGCGAATTGCGGGTAAGTTTCGTGTATTGCGGAGAAGTTAGTCTAGGCACATTGCACAAAACAATATGGAAGAATTAAAGGATTTGTTTCTTAAAGTGAGTTTTATGTTGTTTTCACGTTCGATTTGAAAATTTTTCGTCAGGAGACTTCTTGAACTGTAAGTGAAAGTGCCCCGTTGACCTTCGTATGATTCTCAAGCTGAAGGCCATATAGCATTAGGGGGTTCTTTATCATTTCATTCGGCTGTTGTGGACGTGAAACCTCCGTTTTTAAATGTCATACCTTGCTTTCACTCTAATGCGAGGGAACCCTGTGTGAAGTAACATTGACTTTACAGAACCCTCATTGCTTCGGCCCTGAATAGCTCATGCATAAGTCTAAATATCGTGGCCTTTCACCTGCAGCTTGGTGATGTCGCAGTATGAGCGAACATTTTCAAAAGTTGCTGTACAACAAAGCAAATGAAAGTTTGTCATATATGACTGCAGCATTTCGTAAATTTTATGGTCGTTATAACAAATTTAGTTTACCAGTATGACTTACCATTGGTCAATTCCTGTCTGATGTGTTTCATAGCCATTGTTAAGCTGTTTTTCGCACGCTGATTTGACTACGGATCGCTCCGTTTACCTGATCAGGACTTATGGGCTCACGGCGAGTGTGACCGGTCAACAGGGGATGCTTACTCCTCCCAGGCACCTGATTCCACCTCTGCGTGTTCAGGGGTCCGTGTTTTGCCCAGCTCTTGTTTTTGTATTCTATCTAGACTTACGAGATTGATCACTGTTTGTTATCTTTGCCTTTACATACACATAAGTATCCATGGCCTAGTAGTAGTAGAGTACTTCATGAAAATTACAAAATGAATACAAGTAATACATGTATATTTGAAACATGGCAAACATTTTGTCATACATTATTTAAACATATAATCCAGGTTTGTTTTTTGCAAATCTGTTTATAAAACGATGATTATGACAGAAAGTATAGGCATATTTGTTTATCTAGTATTTAATTGTTTTAACAGACCGGACAGTTTAGGATCATTAGAAGCCAGTAGACTTTCTGCAGGATGAAAAAGGCACTTCGCTTCATCAAACGATCAACACGGACTGGAATCTCATTCGAATCCTATGTCTAGCCATCATGTATCGCCAAATATCGGACCAAAAGTGAAATTTCTTATAACATTACATGTCCTGACAATATTGATTGGAATTTTAAGTATTTACATGAATATGTTTATCATGTGCAAACACAGAATTATTTTTTATCGGATGATTAGAACATGTAAGAAATATACCGTCTCATTATACAGAAATGGAGAATGAAGTAATCATTGGATATATGACACTCTATGACAAGGTAAATCATTATTAGATAGATCGGTGGTGCATGTAGTATTATGCGATTTCCAAGATTGAAGTTTGTTCTTATTTTCTCTAACACAAAATGGATGATTTTGAATGGAAATTGAAGAAATTTGAGCAATATTTGTATTGATTTTACTAAACAGGATACAATCGTTGCAATTTATAATTGATTGCATGACCAATTCCTGGTCCGTGGAATATGCAGATATGAAATAGATCATTATGATGGTTTTATTTTCTCTCACAAATGAATGTTTTCTCATTAAAATGCTCTGATGTAAAACACGACTCAATAAGTAAGGAGTATTGTATTTATTTATATAATTTTATGTAATAGGTCACTTTGGTGGTTTTATTTTCTATCTACAAAATGTTTAAACTGAAAACGTTCTGATACTAAACACAAATCAATAAGTATTATGAAATATGACACTTTGATTCGTTTTATTTTCTTTCTACACAATATTTTTACATGAAAATGCTCTGATATTATACACGACTGAAATGATGTAACGTACATGTACAATTCAAGATGAAGATTTTGTCGTCTTGTTGATTTTTAGTCTAGGATTAACCGCTTTTTACAAATTTTTAATACAATTTTACACACGCTTTATAATAATTGTGCGCTTTATACCAGAATTCTTTACCTGGAGTTTACATTGTGTTTATATGACGAAATGTGATGCTAGTATTCATCAAGAGACAATAAAGAAGGTGTACTTTTGAGTTTATGTCTTTGATTCCGAATCTCTCTTGTGCTCAAATCTTTGATTTGTCCCGCTTGATTATTATCTGTCCGTTCACGTCAAAACCACTTCCATATTCCATAATCTTTGATATTCATTGCGTGCGAAATTTTTTATTTGTAATTTACATTCATAAGTTTTACTTATATGCAAGAAATCTTGATTATGCAATAAAGTTGATATCTAATACGCAAAAATGTACTATTTTGCGATGAATTTTTATTATACATATACATGCGATAATCCGTGATTTACATTTAACAATCTAGTTGATCTGATAAGTAATTAGCGCGATAGGTCGTGATTTATATTCAATAAATTTTGATTTTATACTTATCTATATAGATTATTGAATATAAATAGTCGAGATTATTGAATATAAGTGCAAATAACAAGATTATCAAATATAAATGAAGATCTCTTGAATATATATCTAGATTCTTCGCATTATATCTAATTTTGTTTTTGCATATGCATGTAAGTATCAAGATTGACTTACTTGACTTATTCTTCTCTCCATGTAGAGAATAGGCGTGAAACAAGTCCCCGTCCATTTTGATCGATCTTTCGCTACTTGATGCTTCATTCCATGAATTAAACCCAATCTCATTTCGTTCTGTTTTCCACAGTTCTTCGCACATCTCTTTTGGTCTACTTCTCTTTCTGTTGCCTTCAGGAGGGCCCAAGTAAGGGGTATTCTTGCATGCCCGTTCTTGTCCATTCTTAAATCCGTCCACCTTCGTTATTTTTTGATGCTACTTTCATGCTACGTTATCATTCCATTCCTGCAGTTTCCCGGATTACTCGTTTTCGAACCTTCTGCGGCCAGTTGAATTTTCAGGATTTTTCTTAAGCATTTGTGTAAAAAGGAGTCCAATGTTTCTTCATACTTTTGTTCACTTTCCATATTTTCGCTTTCATAGGAACAAACTGATAATTGATATATTCAAAAATTAAGGATTATCTCCGTCAGGCATAGCTCTAATCCTTCGAAGTTTTTGGCCCCAATCTTTTGGCACTACATTGTCACTTTTATAAGTTTTACTTTCATGTTTCGGATTTCCAACATTTCGGTTTGAGCATCACTGAAGAGACATAATTTGTCGAAATGCGCATCTGGTGCATAAAAATTGGTACCGTATATTATTTAATAATACGTTGATTTTGAAGAGTTGAAGTTTTTTGTTCTTCTACGAGTTGGTTATTGTTCCATATTGCTTTAACTTTTAGAAATGCAGACTTGCTAGGACCAAATCTTTCCAGATAGTTATCATAAATTGTCCTCTTTGTTTACCATCCGCCTAGGCACACTCTCCTCAT
>CAJDSM010012078.1:476-12726 GCA_903981925.1 Ostrea lurida | reverse complement strand
TTATGGTGTGTATATATCTCCCAGTTGATTCTATACGCAATCTTGAGCATGGTATGCGTATGGGGATTTTTTTAAAGCGAGGCCAACTACTAACAAAAAAGTTGATGTTGCAGGGATAAAACGAATCTCGTTTAAAGTCATCATTTCGCAAATTCTACGATCGCTATAATGACCTTGTTTGCGATTACAAAGTATCACTAAGTCATATGTTGACTGATTTGTTTCATACCCTTTCTTAGACTGTCATTTTCCTACTAGATTTGACAACGGGTAATCCCGTTTACTTTATTTCGACTACGGGCTCACGGCGGGTGTGACCGGTCAGCAGAGGATGCTTACTCCTCCCTGGCACATGAGCCTGCCTTCGCTTTTGTCGGAGATCCGTGTTGCCCTACACTCGATTATGTATATGTTTTTTGGATTATGATTACGTTTAATACGAGATGTTAACTTCACCTATTTGTATGTACATATTTATAACAACATCAAAACGTTATTTACATGTAATGCATAACAGTTTTGAGAACTTTTATCATGTAAATGAGACATGTAATTATTATATTGTTAAAGATATAAACTCATGGAATTCATTGGACTACTGTTCGTTATCTCTACGTTTTCATTACATGGTTTAGAGTATTGTGACATATTACATAAACTGAAGTATTGATAATCTTTTTTGGAAAGGCTGGAGAAGAATCAGTATTCTCATATTTTTTCCTTCTAAAAGCACGACGTAATTGGCAATTTTGTTGTAGACAGTTACACAATATCTATAATATTCGTTTTCTTAATGAAAAATTCAAGTCCAATGGAAATATTAGATAGTTTCTTTCTTTCCTTTAAACGTTGTCTTCTACATGATGTTCTGATTCTACGATAGATACACTGTACAGTTCATGTTTGTTTCTCGCTAGATAAGTTAATTTAAAATCAAACTCGGTTCACTTTGGTAGAAACGTTCTGACAGCAAGTAAATATTTTTTCTTCTTTGGGCTTATCACAATGAAAAATGCGTATCTTTTATGAATATGATTGGATGTATATGATTGGTGTAAAAGAAATAAACATAAATACCATCTTGTGCCACATCTTGGACTTTGACGTTGAGTTCCCCTGCCATGTGACCGAGGTAGGCGAAGATCACGAATCCCGCGAATATACACGTGAGTGTGTCTCCAACACTAACAATAAGGGAATCTCTATAATATAAAGTAAAACTGAGGTTATAAACCCCGCATATATATACATGTCACAAAATCCCACCAATATACACGTCACAAAATCCCGCCAGTGTGTCTCTAAGACTGAGAATCAGGGCATCTCTATGATATAAAGTAAAATTCAGGTTATAAATCCCGCCTATATACACGTCACAAAATCCCGCCAATATACACGTTACAAACTCCCGCCAATATACACGTCAGTGTGTCTCCAAGACTGACAGTCAGGGCATCTTTATGATATAAGCAAAATTCAAGTTGTAAATCCCGCCAATATACACGTCACAAAATCCCGCCAATATACACGTCAGCGTGTCTCCAAAACTGACAATAAGGGAATCTCTACAGTATACAGTACAGCCTCAATACAGCGAACATCGAGGACAATAAGTATATGTTATTTGTTAGAAGTTCATTATATTTATTTATGTAGTTTTAAAGTAAATAATACAAACAGTCACTATAATAGGCATGTGATTCACTTGTATGTCATTTGTATTAACAGCGATATCAAACTGTATAATATTATTCCGTCACAAAACTTGAAATTTGCCGAGGGGTTCACAGAGCAGAGCATTACTTACTTCAGGATGTTGTTATGGAACCGGTTATAACTGGACAGTGTGACCAGCCCTCCACCTGCGATGGACATGGAGAAAAATATCTGGACGGCTGCATCTTTCCAAACCTGTCAGAAAACAACACATTTATATCTGGACGGCTGTATCTTTTTAAGGTAGGTCCCTACTCGACAAAGTTTTTGTTTAAAGTATTGTTTTCTTCCTTGAAATATTTAGAATAACACGCTTAGGTAACAAAAAAGGCCAAAAATACACACCTTGACTGTTTACTTTTCTGACTAGAATATCGAGAAACACATACCCCTTTTACCATTTTACAATTTCACCTGATATCAATATTTTGCAGATATCAAACACTAGGAAAGCAAATAATTTCATAATCGGTTTATTTATCTCATATTACGTTAACAAATCAATATTTAGAGTTATTCTTTAATCAATTAACTCACACAAGATGAAAATAGGTGGTGAAAGTGTACCAAAATGAAAATTCGCAATTATTACAAATTACGTATTTTTGGTAATATTTTGAATTTCATGTTTACACACCATTTTCTCTTCTTTAGAATGTTAGATTACAACTGTTGCATTTGAAAGTATAAAGAATATAGTACTTTACTGGCTTTTTTCTTTGTACAGCTTCTGTAACATGTATACCCCCTTATCGCGTCAATTACTATAACTTCACTGAAAAGTTAAGGAATATGTTTTTTTTAAAATAATATTTAGCAAAGTAACTGTATTTGTTTGTTCTAAAAAGAGCTAAATACTTGTACATAGAAGAATTGCGCCCCAACTTAACTATATTCGGTACACTCTGCATGTCCACAATGTAACATCTACTTTCCGGTGAAGTTTCCTTTATTCAATACTTTCAGTTTGCTTTGAGTCTAAAAACTTTAACAAACTTGTCTTTACACTAGTTTTCGAGCGCCAGGTATCACGACTCTCTACTATTTACCACTTTCTGAATTACTGGTGTGCTAATCGCAAACGACAATATCATAAAACAAAAACGGTACGTCCAATGAATGACCGTAGTTCGAAGTAGGGCCGTCACCTTAGAACCTGTCATAAAACAGGTAGTATATTACAATATATAGATACATTTATAAGCTTTATATAAGATTATGCATTTGTTTACTGTTCGAAATTTGGTACCGCATAAATCCCTTTTCAACCCTAATCATATGTACATAATAATATAGTAACAAATCCCTTCTCTAGACTTACCCTACATATAATAATAAATCCCTTCTCTAGACTTACCCAACATATTAATAATAATCCCTTCTCTAACTTACTTCTACATATAATATAAATCCCTTCTCTAGACTTACCCTACATTAATACAATGTAATAATAAATCCCTTCTCAAGACTTACCCTGGGATCCAGAAGCCTGGAGAAGTCTGGTACTATATAGTAATAAATTCCTTCACCCGCATTACTGAGGAACACACCATTGAAGAACAGAATCAACAAGACAACATAGGGAAATATTGCTGTGAAGTATACCACCTGTAATATAAAATACAATTCTACCTCAACCAAAACACACTTCACTATATACACTAGAATTTCTGAATTATGTAGTAGCTTGTTTAGAGTCTCATTTCTGTTCTTCAGTTGCTACATTCATTTATTAAAACATCTTCTATTTGTCTATAAATTAATGACGTCACTTCCGTTGATGTGTCATTACCTTTCCAGTGGATTTGATTCCTTTGATCAGGCACAGGAAGCAAATAATCCATGCGAGCATAAGGCACAAAACCAAATCCCATTTTGGTTGTCCAAAATCTTCAATTCCGGAACTCTGGTCTAGCGCGATTTTTCTAAAAATAGTATGTGCCATCTTGAAATATTCATTCGCTAAAAACATTTATTCTATACAAAATCATCTAGGGAATAGTCACGTGAAATGTTTTCTTTTAGTTCGTGTTAATCTAGATGACGTTTACTTAATTTGGCCATTATGCTGTATGTTTACAGTATATAACGGTGTGCGGAATAGTCCTTGTTGAACATTTCAATTTCGTAATTAAACTCAGTTTCAAATTCGCGCAGCATGCTAGTCCCTATATGCTATTTGTAACTTTGGGATGGTCAATTTACATTATTGTTAGTTTTGCTACAGAAAGAGTACGTCTAATTCTTGTTTGGAGAATCACTTTACGGGGAACCGATACCAATGTCATTAAATCAGCTAGCACCGACTCAAAGAGAAGATTGACTGACTGAATACAGACTCATTCTTGCAAAAGCTTACTTGTTTTTAATATATAAAAAATCCGTAAAATTAATGGAATAGTAAATATAACGCAACCATACCTTTACTGTACAATAAACATCAAATTCAAAAAAGTGAAAATAAATTTCAAAGAAAAATTATGTGAAGCACTAGAAATGAATTGACAGATACAATGTTATGTACATAGAGTAGTGAATTGTGAGAATCTCTAGGAGTGAATTGACAGATACATGTATATAGAGTAGATATTGGTTGTCTCACTCCCAATATTCTTCAGATGCAAGCTTCCGTTTCCTTCCGGTGACCTTGGTGAAGTTTTTAACATCCCAGAGTCCAACAAACGCGTCGCCATTGTAGCACGTCCCATTAGCATATTTCTTTCCAGTCGCGCAGTCGGTCAACGGTAAGTTGGCACTGCAATCTGAAATCGGTGTGTCACGTGATTATAATCAGAAGATCAAAAGTAGTGCAACCATTTACAAGAAAACCTCGATCTACAGAGATAAAACCGGAAATGTTTCTGTACCTTTGGTGTTCCAGATGTTGTCGCACGAGACCCACGGAAGGTCACTTGTAAAGGATGCAAAAAAGTAGTAGTAGGACCATGCAAGGATCATATTGTAGTATAGTGACGTCAGAGCGGATACCGCCACCATAGATATCCCTATGCCTACAAATAATATTCTCTATATTATATGTATACATTGAAGTTTATTATCTTTATGAGCCTGTGGTTGATTGCTCTATACATGGATTGATTCAGCGAATCTTCGTCTAATTCGTTGGATATAAATGATAATTTGCATAACGGTGGGGTCATTATGCATAACTTATTACGTTTTCTTTAGTAGTTATTCACCTTACACGACCAACATACAGTACTAGACTGTTTCTAATAACAGAAATTGATTCCTTATATCTATATTTCAAAAAATGAAAATACGAAATTGACATACATGTATCAAAAATACTACCTAATAGAAAATGAAATAAACACGATATTCCATTTTAATTTCCATAGTACCCGCCCACTGACGTCATGACAAGTTTTCGATTTGCATACATGTAATTCGTACTACATGTACAGTGTATATAGGTTTATAGGTTTGTCACATAGAAGGCAGTTGGAAATTTGAATATATAATAATTGTTCGCCAAAATGTGAATAATATTCACATCTAGTGATCTGCAAAACATGATTATGTCGATAAAGGATTAATCGAAACCCCGAGTCTACCTTTGAACAGTGGCGCAAATTTCCAGCAGGTCATGGGTCCACTACTACAGAACTGGCCCAACGAGGCCTCCATGAAAAACAGAGGGACACCCACTAGTACCATCATCAGGACAAAAGGGATCAAGAAAGCCCCGCCGCCATTGCGGTAACATAGATAAGGAAACCGCCACACGTTGCCAAGGCCCACAGCGTAGCCCAGCATGGACAGTAGGAAGTCAAATCTGCCGTCCCAGTTCCCACGTTCCTCGTTTTCATCTTTTCCAAAAATCTGTTTTCTGCTGTCCTCTGTTTCTTCGGTTGCTATGGTAACCTACAAATGTATTGTAGTGAAGGCATATTGTAAAGGTACATGTATCAATTTCTAATTACAATCGATTATTTAACACCGCTCCTGTACTTTCTAAAATTTTGTTTTATAACGCACACAAGGGAGCGTTTTGGGGCCGGGTATTGCTCTATGAAATATACATTTACTGTAGAGCCTTTAACATCTTCACATATTGTAGATAGCAAAATTCTCAGGTCGACAGGGGATACCTACTCCTCCTAGGCACCTGATCCCACCTCTGGTTTGTCCAGGGGTCCGTGTTTGTCCAACTCTTGTTTTTGTATTCTATTTGGGATTAATCACTGTTCGTTATCTTTGCCTTTACATATAAATTGGCGAAGTTTACATTGTGTTAAACCCCCAAACAGATATACATAGTATTTTTTGTGATAACAAAAATGAAAGTGTATATCATTTGATAACTATTTATACATGTATTTCATATTTTAAAAAAAAACCCACACACCCAGTATTTTGTATAATATACAGTTGTAATTCATTCAGGAACTCTTCCTCACCTTCGATTCTTTACTGGAGTAATTGCTCCCTTTCTTGTAGATTCCCGGGTCGATGTTATTGGTCAGGAGGTCGGGAGGTCCCAGACTTCCGGTGTCCGTCGCATTTCCGTTGGAGGTCACGTCGGACATACTGGACTCCCATTTCTCCTGTCAGCGAAAAGAGGCGGATTCAACAATTGTATATGAACGGAATTATATAATATGGACTATTGGATTTTAGCACCAAGGATAATGGAATTTCATCTACCTACAGGCATATCATGATAAAGCATTTATCTTACATTTTTTTTCCTGCTGCCAGTGAAATTTGGATCCAGGATGGTAGAAACAAAAATACAGCACCAACGATATGCAATTTTTTCTAAATGGTTTGGTATAGGATTGCTTTTTTTTTTTTATTTGGAATTAAGAATTTAGACATGCATACCCGGCTACTACATTCATTATCTGATCATGCATCATAGCTATGTATTATTGTAGTTGAACTGGTTCTTTTTATTTTCCTTCTTTTTTTTTTTTTTTTTTGGTTTTTTTTTTTTTATTACATTTATTTCTAAGTGAATATTCTATCGTCCTGAAGAGTCCCGAAAATTTTGCAGTTGAATATTGTTCCAGAGACATATGGGTACATGTATTACACATGTATGTCTCCGATTGTTCGTGTCGTGGGCCAATTTTAGTGCATCTTATGTCCTCATTTAACAGAGTTACGAATAAAGTTCACATGTGTACGTGTGCTCTAAAAAATGTTGAAAGTTAAAATACATGAATATGTCTCATTTCATCACGGGTACAGTCATTGTATTAATTAGAGCGTAACGACATTGTCGAGCCCCGCGTCGCATAGAACATGGACATCGATCGAACGATCGTTCGCGGCTTCAAAGAATATGATACCTACTACAACATTCTACTAGGACTCGGCACTTTCTCAGTTACCATTTTCCCCCTAACACTAAGTCTTGGTTGGTTTTGTTTCTCTAAAATAGTCGCGGCCGATTGTCGTTCAAAATCCATGTGAATAATAAGTTTTCGGGCAAATACATGAATGTACTCTCCCTCGACCCTTTTATGTCGAGAGTTGTTTCTTTCAAAAAAAAAAAAATTATTATTATCTATTCAGTATTAGTTGTTATTACATGCATGTTAATCTGATCTCGTTTCAAACGAGGAACTATAAAAAAAAAAAAAAAAAGCCACACGAACAGCTGATCAAGAACGGAAGTTTCTTCACGTGAACATGTATATTACACGTGCGTTCGCATACCTTTCGCCGTAATCCAGACATTGATGATAATCCCCAGGTAATTTCCTCTATCAATTCATTCTTCTACACGTGGATTCTGCCAGTACCTGGTTGTAAATTTCACACCTTCGTTGGACCGGGATAGAGCACTTCCGGCATTTTACAAGAACCCAAAAGTATTCTGAGTTTACCTGGGAATACCTGTCATTATTCGAGCGTGACGAAATAAATAGACGCGTTGATTTTAAGCTATTAGGTGTTATTAATAGCGGATGACGTTTGGCAATAATACAACATCAAATTTGATACGAAAGACCAAAGATTTTTTTAAATTGTATTATCCGCACAGTTTAACTGATTACATGTAATCTGATCATAAATTCATTCATTCATAAAATTATTAGCTAGTGGAAGTTATGCAATTATATTTAGATATGCACGAAATACAAAGTTATAATCAATACATTCAAGTACACTACGTGTAATCATGTAATACAAATGACAGGGTGTTAAAAAAAAAAAAAAAAAAAAAAGCCTTAAAGGTCACCGAAGTACCATTACTCCGTACAGGAGTCCCATATATGCATTTAAGCCTCAATATGGAGTCTAATCAATGTCCACATGTTTATCATCTTTCACATATGCATCCGATTCCTATTCAATCACAAAAGAAGAAAAAAAAAAATGAAAGTTTGAAGCCTATACATCAGTTTAACATTTCTTACGCACAGGAATCATTATTTTCATGTAGAGGGTCTCATGGATATCATAACCGTGCATTCAATGTCTCTCAAATATAACAAAATTTTCAAGCTATGATACATGTTTGCTAATATACAATCATATTAGTCCCATTCTAAAACCTGAACCCTTGACCCAGACTGCAGAGGCCATAAAATTCACAATTTAAGTAAAGTAAATAAATTCATTGAAGCCATAATTATACATTTAGTATTTCTCAAATGTATAATGGAGTATAGAAGAAGAATTTTTAAGATTTTTAAAACACAGTTGCACTAGATGGCCATATTGGCCTCACTCTAGGGCCACAGGTGCTTGTGGACAGGAACTTCCGGTACCCCCTTTCTTACACTTATCACGATTCAAAACTTTTTCTAGAATAGATACCAAACTTAACATCCTAATTAACATCTAAACAGCGTTACAGTTCAATTAAAAGGCAATTAAAGCGCGTATTAGTTGTAAATTACGGTACGCCTCAATCAGATTAGAGGTCCTCGCCAGTAAATTTTTAGTTAATTGATAGCGGGTCAAAGGTGGTCACGTGACGCATAGATGTCAATCAATTTGAACAGCATGACCGTTAGGATTATCGTGAACGCTCGGTTTAACGTAAATAAAATCAAACTCTAAGAACAATGGAGAGAGGAAGTAGGACATTCGATGAATACCTTAGTGTGAACATTCCATACTTACATTGTATGAACCTCTAGCAGTCAATAACTTAGACGAAGAAAACATACGCCTAACAAGCTAGCGACGATAGCGAAGCCTCTACATCCGGCATATAACCCACGGTTTCCACATGTTATCCCATTATCTTTCTTATATGCTTTTATGTTATTTATATTTGGTTTCGTACTTGTTACAGCTGTCTACAGTTTCTTAATTTCATAACTGACTACTGTGCATTCATAAGTATAAGCCGTTAGTCATAAATTTGCTACTCACACATAATTCGTCATCCGTCCTTGTTTACTCTGAGTATATTATGGCGAACAAATCAGATGTTTGCGCGAGGTTTATGTGCCTTTCTGCTATATGTAGTTGTTAAAACTTCTTTACTATGTTTGATTATTATTATTTTTTATGTCGTGCATATTCATTTCTCTTACCTCCTAGCTATATGACTAACCATATGAAACGATATTTCTTTTATTCCAATTATTAATCAATTATTTAAAATATATGTATCTTTTTTTCTATATAGCTTTTTCAATTTTTAATTCACGATCTCACTCTGTCACTCTTTGAATATTATTATGATTTTCTTACTTAATTCTATATTTATTTTTCTTTAGTTTTAACAATTGCTTTTTTTATATACACTATTATTACTGTTTTATGTTATTTTTTTATTGAGCTAATTTTATTTTTTCTTACGCTTTACTTTTTTTGTTAAATCTGTTTCTATAATATTTGCTTTGTTTTTTTTACCTATTATAATATTTACCAACTAATGTCTCTTTCACAAGAATCGACCCTTTGACCACTCCCTCTGAAAGATCTTTGAGCTGTATGGCTACAATTTTTTCTTATGATTTTTAAGCGTATTGTGTCCTTACTATATTTATTCGTTTTTTGGATTAAAACTCTATTTTATAGAAATTTTTTTATTATTATCAATTTTATATCGCACAATGGAAATTTCCTATATTATTCTTTACAAATTACGCATTTTTTCATGCCCAGCTTTGAAACGTCCCCCACACAGAAAATAATGAATGAATGACCTATGTTTTTTTTCGTTGATTTTAACTAATTTAATACATAATTTAATTGATATCAAAATTTGAATAAAATCTCTATTTTAGAAACGAATTTATATCGTCGTCGTTAATTATAGACATCAACGACATAACTAACAAACTTAACTTTATGACAAACTGGACGATTTAAGCGTCTCCATCGTCAACTGTCCATATCTTTATGTAGCACCATAAAGCGTGTATATCTCTAAACTTATATTTTGTTTGGGACGTACGAGATTATTTACTGTTCGTTATTTTCGATATAGTGAATGAGGAGCTCGGGCATCTTTTTAAAATCATCGTCAAAGAACTTGCATGTCGATGAAAGAGGTGTTTGATAAAGTATTCCTAATCATTGATCACAAG
Source organism: Ostrea lurida (assembly GCA_903981925.1). Classification (NCBI taxonomy): domain Eukaryota; kingdom Metazoa; phylum Mollusca; class Bivalvia; order Ostreida; family Ostreidae; genus Ostrea; species Ostrea lurida. The sequence goes on along the minus strand of CAJDSM010012078.1, from coordinate 2,482 downwards.
ATTAAATATTTCTGTATAAAAGTTTAGAGCGCATGTGCAGTGTTTCAGTGAATATGGTGCTAATAGATCACTGTTCGTTATCTCTACATTATTAAATAAATCGTAGATCGTCGTCGATATATCGAATTGTCGAGTGCAATGCTATCGCAAGATAAATTTTCTTTTTATGTAGCAGCTTCTGAATACTTTCTTAGCAATATTCCAGAGCTTATGTGCCATGTTTCAAATTTCCTTTTGCTTTCATTTGTAGTGATTAAGTGTAGCAGTTACCCTTGTCAACATGGTATATGTCATGATACCGGACGTGGGTTTTCGTGCACGTGTTACCCAGGTTACAGCGGTCACAGATGCGACAATCGTAATTTTTTTTAAATATGCATACATGTAATAGTAATCAATAAGAGGGTTCTATAATTTGTAACTTTCGGAAATATTACATATCTTACCTAACATCCTTTTTGCAAACTTGAGATGATTATAATCTTACACAATTCATTTCTGCGCTAAGAGGTCACGTACTAAAATAAAAAAAATAACCCAAACAAAGAATAATGAAAAAGAAGTAAGAAACTGACTTTTTTAATATTTCTGTCATCTCTGGAGGGTTATGAACAAATTTGTAACTATTCGATTGGCATTGTTTTCTCCATTGTAGGTATCATAATCCAAAGTACTTCAACGATAAATGGACATGAAGTGTCAACATTAAACTCTCATACTGTTCCGCCAAGTAATGGTAATCCTCATGGACAATCAACATCAAGCCAAGGCTCCTCCAGACATGCTGAGATACACCACACCTCCCAGAAATTACTAAACAGTCACAACAATATGGTGTCCACAACTCAACAGGGAGTGAATATAAAAACAATTTATTCCACTCAGATTTCTAACAATATGGCGTCTAATCATTAAAAACAGTTGACAGACTAATTCAATGCACGGTCACGTTGGAAGGATAAGTGAACAAATACAACAACAACAGAACAAAACAACAGTAACACAAAGGAAACAAAAAAACACACTTCAACATCTACACTTCCATCTACCAACGGTCAATCTGGAGTAAGAAATTCATTTCTTTCAAGCACATTAAGACATCTAAAAGAACCACGAAAACCAATAAATTGGTCAGGAACACACAAAATTTCCTTTAGGGAACAATAATAATCAAAATCATTTGGTTCCACACGTCAAGTGATCACCGGTCACCGGAACTTGACTGGGCCACATGGAAGTGGAGGAGGTAGCTATAGCGGAAATGGATTTATGGAGGAAATGGAATAGAGGGAGTGGATCCGGAAGTGGCGGTGGTTCACATAAACAGACAAGCACAACAGGTCAGTATCTATATAAATTGGCGAAGTCAAAAACAAATCAGTACGGAAACGGACCTCGACAACAGTTGGAGGAGTAAGCATCCTCTGCTGACCGGTCACACCGCCGTAGCCGTAGTCGAAATAAAGTGAAAATTACCATCAAAATCTAGTAAAAAAATGACAGTCTAACAAGGATATGAAAACAATCAGTTAACATAATTACTGTACTTAGTGGTAATTTGTAATCGCAAACAAGGTCATTATAGCAAACAGAATTGGAAAAATGATGACTTTAAACGACAATTGTTATAACCCTGCAACATCAACTTTTTTGTTAGTTTGGAAAAATGTCACTCAGTGTTACAGAAGAAATGAAACATTTTCTCCCTTATTTTTTGAATAAATGTAATACATGAAAAAAGTTTTTCACTACTAGAGTAATGTAAAGTAATTCAAGTTTGAATCAAGTATAACTAAGAGTATCTCAGTCAATGTGAATGAGTTATAAGTGATGCAGCTACTGTACGCATATACATATACATATATTTACGTGAGCTTCAGTGCACGGTCTACACATGTGTACAAGGACCCTGAGTTAATGCGCAACTAGCAATGACACACTCAAGTGTTGGTTCATTGTTGAATTTCGTAATATGTAAACATAATAATTTTCTGGATCAATACTCA
>CAJDSM010012072.1:4490-14720 GCA_903981925.1 Ostrea lurida | reverse complement strand
GCCCCGTACATAACGAGAGATGCGGCGCCCTATAGTTTCCCGTTGTCCGTACCGTCTGTTCGTCCGTCTGTTCCATCCCTGTCGTCAACAATTGTTGTGTACACCAAAACTCAAAACCTATACATTGTGCATCACTAGTATATGAAGTTTTGCACACTTTTTCTTCAAACCAAACTGCAAGATTGCATATTGAAATTTGGTCTTAATAACAGGGTCAATATTTTGAGAAAAAACTTCAAATTTTTTCATGCAATGTGGCAGATTTTGAATAAATCGTACCTTTGTGAACACTAAAATCTCAAAACCTATCCATTGTACAATCACCAGCTGAAATTGTTGCATAATTTTTCTTACCATATACAAGATTGCGCATATTGCAATTTTGGTTTTATAGGGTATATTGGGGAAAACTTTCATTGTTCGATGAATTTCACCCGATCTTGGCCAATCATATTTTTGTAACACTAAATATACCCAAATCTTATAAAAATTTAACTTTTTAATTGAAATTTTGTCAACTTGTTTATTCACTGTAATATGCAATGGTTACATTAAAGAAATTTGCTCAGCGGGGCCTTGCTGACTTTCGTCAGTGTTCTAAATTTCTAACCTCAATGAAAATAAATATTTAGACAACAAAGTACCTTACAATTGTTAGATAGGTGACAAAAAGTACTCGCACAATATGTAGTTGCATGAATGGGGTTTCTGTGGATATTACATACATATAACCACTACCATGAAATACTTTACAGATTCTAAAATTTTAGAGAATCCTGGATATCATACATCAACAGATTAGTTAAGTTTTAGAATCTTTACATCTGAACCTGCATATTTAAGAAAAAAAAAAAAAAAAACAATGCGAATAACAACACCTTTACACAGAGGGACCGTGCAGAATGAAAACACTGATGCCTGAACACCGGCCTAAAAAGATCTGATATGTTTTTATTCATCTTCCCTGCGAAATCTCTACATGCACCGTATATTTAGTTGGGGGTTTTTTTTGACGGCATATTTAATTGTGGGCTTTTTTTGGCGATGTTAAAAAATCACTGAAATTAATTCACCAAATACCCTGGTTCTAATTTCTGAGTCTCAGGACTGGAATTAACGCAACGCTCTAAAACTTCAACTTGAAGACGAATTCCACTAGCCAAAGTTCTTGTCAGACTAAGGTATATTGTACCAAGGTTCTTGCTATATGTAATATCGCAGTTAACATCGATATAATCCAAAAAAGAAAACAACTACATATATACAAAGTCGAGTTTAATGGCAACACGTACCTCCGACAAAAAGCGAAGAACAATACGCAAGGCTGCCATGGAGGATAAGCTCCTCTGCTGACTCACACAACCGCCGTGACCCGTAGTCGAAACAAAGTAAACGGGGGTTACCCGTGCGTCAAAATCTATACAAAATAACAGTCTAACAAAGGGTATATATGGAACAAATCGTTAGTGGATATCTTGATTTGTAAATGAATGCATGCGATTAAGTGTGTTACATTACTTTCACATAAGCGTACGTTTTTTTAAAAAAATAGATATCTGTTGAATTGCTTAAAATGACAGTAAGGAAAGGGTTTTTGTTTAAAACATTAAATGTTGTCCCGCAAAAAAAATCGTAGATATGTACATGTAATCTATATCATGGCGTTCTAAAACGCTATGGTATCTTCAACACACTATTCCTGATTTTGAGAGAACGACAGAGCTTAATGTACAGATTGTTTCCCTCCTCATATATCTGAATTTCGGTCTCATTTCAGTTAGTTGCAGTCAATGTCATAAAAAAGGAAAAAGCCAATTAAAAGGGCGATATCAAGTCAGCAAAAGACCGAACGTTAATTGTACGTCGAATGAGTCGAAACTCAAGAACTTTCACAAATTGTACATTATTTTTGACACAGTTGATGCTGGTAAATAATAACAGAGCAATAGAGCGTGAGTCCTCTCGAATGTTTGGCGTCTGTTTTGACGGCGCCCACCGTTCTGACGCAACATCTAACCGCCGTCCCCCGGAACGAAGGTTTTCGTTCGTACATGGACACTAAGTCCCAAGAGATCCTCAGGGATTCTACCTAAACACAGGTCTCCTCGACCAACACCATAGTCACTACGCGCCAACCAATTGTAAACGTTTAGCGGCCATCCATCCAGGTGATTTAACTCGCAGCAACCATGTATAGAAAAGCTTACCCAAATTGACCTAACTGTTGTATGTAAAGGCAAGATAACGAACAAGTGATCAATCTCGTAAGCCAATAATATAAAAACAAGAGCTTGGGGCAAACACAGACCCCTGGAACATACCAGAGTGGATCAGGTGCCTAAAGGAGTGAGCATTTCCCTGTTGACGTCACACCCAGCCGTGAGCCCATAGTCTTCAGTCAGGTAAACGGAACCATCCTAGTCAAAACTCAGTCGAGAAGCGGCTTAACTATGGCTTTGAAACACATCCGACAGCATTGGACTCAATGGTAGAGTTCATATTGGTAACTAAATTGGTCTAAACACCATATATAATAGAAGTTTACGAAATGCTGCCTTTAGAACGTCGGCTGTTGAACCCATGCAAGTAACAACAAAAATAAGTTAGACTTTCACATTAGGAAAATAAAAATGGGAAATTCCGGACAATCGAGGACAAATGTCGTATTGCTTTTAAATCGACTCTTTTAATGGATTTTCTTGCATTGCTGTGCCAATAACAAGGGTTTTTTTTAAAATTGGAATGCATCTTTAGAAAAATCAAGATAATACATCAAAACGAAACAAAGCTATTTTAAGAGGACAAATGCTGACTGCATTGCCTGTCAAATGGATCGCTTTTTTTACGGACAGATCTCGCCCTATTCTGGAAAAAATGAATGGGGTTCATCTAAAAACGAACTACAAGAAAAATACATCAGAACGGTCCGGGCATCGCTTTACGAGAGACAAAACTCTGATATATTGGCCTGTCCTATAATATTGAGTCTAATTCCAGAGTTTTCACGGAACAGATACTTTTATCCCGTGGTACTTAACCTCTTTTGACACCATAGAAAGCAAAAATCTAAATCTTTCACGACCGTTTCCATGGAAACTAAAATCGAATGCTCTTGTTGGCGAGAGTAGGAAGTGGCCGAAATCTTCATAAAACGCCGATCTCCATCGAGAAAACATTGAAAAAGATGGCGAATATTACCTAAGTTTTAGGGATTCATTACCAGCGGGGAACCTAAATTTCCTCACCGCCATTCGACAGTGATTAGTTGGTAGACGGAAACAGGCTGAAAGGGCAATAACGGAACCATCAGAGACAGGATAGAAAAGACTCCGTGACTGAATAACAATATCAATCGAAACTTGTAAAGGAACATCTCCGTTCTGTAAATGAACACTTAATACATACTGGCCTCTGACAAGCATCGTTTAATTAAAGTCTTCCTCTCTTCTATGAGCACTAATCCGAACTTAGTTTTATGACGTATCAAATGACTGTAAGTTTTGGATATGAAAACCAAAGTAAAGTGTACATGGATATTGTACACATTTTTGACCAGGCTCAATCTCGACCAACAGACTATGTGTACCCGGTCTACAACAGACTGACCGCTGATATATCATTCGAGTCATCGACTGTTCCGACCGGCGGGGAATGTCTGTCGGATGGGACGTTAAAGGTGTTTCGTGTCAGGATCACAACCTCCTTGGCAACACAAAAGCATCGTTTCCCCCGATTCGAAAAGAGTAGACTCACATGGCGACCATCAACGAAACATCAACACTCGCAGCCAAACATTAACAGTAAGCTAACCGCGTGAAATGGCTCTAAATATGCCCCAAAATGGGTAAAACATTAAATAATCACGTTGAATCCACCGACGGTGGATCTTCAAGTACAATGTACACTTGTATTGTCCAAACTGTCTTAGAAATGTAATTTTCTACCAGGGACCAAAAAGAAAATTAATTCAATATGAATGAATACTGGGCAGGAACATTATTTCAAAATTTAGTGCTGCATCTTCCTTTAAAAAAAAATTACTGATAGAAATACGAATATTAAACTTCAGTCTGAGAGGGATAAAACTGCCGATCCTGGTCCCGTACTTTTCGCGCAATCGTGCGTAGAGCAGTTCCGCCCTCTTCTTTCTGCATCGATTCTCTCTGCACAGAGTTATCGGTCCTCTTTTTCCTCCTTACATCTCGTCAAATCCCGTTTGACAAATGTTTGTTAAAAAATTGAAAAGATGGAAAACACTACTTGTGAGTGTGCTTTACTATTGTGAAATAAACAATGCAAAATAACTCATTTGGTTATACTATGGCTAAAACCCTTTTTTAAAACTTTTAAACCAGCAAAAAATATATCTCTTAAAAAAGTTAGAAATTAAAAACTTATCAGAGCAAAAATTTGTAAAACGGGAGTTGACAGAAGATGTGAGGAAGAAAAGGACATCGACAACTCTGTCTACAAGGAGATGCTTATGCCATGCCACGAGACGCTTGAATTTTTTTTTTTAAAGACATCGAAATCTCAAGGTTGACTTGATTTACTAGTTCAGTGTACCTACACAACCTTATTATTGGATCAAACAGCTGTCTGTGTGGTTTTTTTTTTTAATATCACGTCCCTACAGGCCGTTTACACACTGATTTGACTACTGATTAATTGCCGTTATCTGATCTGGACTAGAGGGTTTCGGCGGGTGTGACAGTCAACCAGGGAAATGCTTACTTCCTCATAGGCCCAACTGATCCCACCTCTGCTATGCCCGTGAGGAGGGAGGGAGGGAGGGGGTGCTCTTAATTTCGGTTTATGACGCTTGTATCACCGCCATGATCTTCACGCTTTTAATCCCCCCAGTCCTCTATTTTTACGATTTGATCCCATTGGTAATAAAGGAAACATTCATGGAATGCTGATTTTCTAAAACCAACAATCGCTTTTTTTTTGTCAAAAATAACGATGAATGTGTAAATGCCACACAATATTCCAAATGCACATCTGATAATTACAGTTGGATTTCAGTAATAATCCGAGAATGTAACGTAATATTACCCAAGGCAAAAATCAATAAAATCCCGGTCTCCGTTCAGCTCGGTGGGATCGGGGGCCATGACACATGATCGCGAGAATAGATACCACTGTCGCCGAACCTTTGTAACTTGAAATAAATATCTGATTCGATGCAGCCATCATGGTGTGTACTTCAGAAGCGAAATTTAAAGAGCGATGTTGATTGTAAACTTGTAAATGATCAACGGAGAAGTGGGGAAGTATTTATCTGGAATTGATCATGTATGTAAAGAAAATCGCCAGGCAGATGAATTTTTTTCCCAGCATCAATATAGTTTCATTTAAGTGTTGTGCTGTGTCAGCATTGTAAGGTTAAACTGATGTGAATCTACAAAGTCCCTGGGCTTCAATACATCATGGTACACTCGCTCTTGTCACGAGAGAAGAGAGAGAGAGAGAGACGAGAGAAGAGAGAGAGGAGAGAGAAGAGAGAGAGAGAGAGAGAGAGAGCCGAGAGAGTAGAGAGAGAGAGAGAGAGAGAGAGAGAGAGAGAGATGAGAGAGAGACAGGACAGATCAGACAGAACAGACAAGAGCGAGACAGACAGACAGACAGACAGACAGAACAGAGAGAGTAGAGAGACAGACAGACAGACAAACAGAGACAGCAGAGAGAGAGAGAGAGAGAGAGAAGAGAGAAGGAGAGAGAGAAGAGAGAGGAGATGAGAGAGGAGAGAGAAGAAGAAGAGGAGAGGAGAGAGAGCCCCGTACAGACAGAGCAGACATACAGCAGAAGTATTTTACTACTGAGCCCAGTGAGCGAGGTGACGTTAAAGTAGACTTGTTGCTCGCATCTCTAGTCACTCTCGCTAATTGTACGCATTACAGCGACTAGACATACGGAGATGATGTTCCCCTATTAAAAGTTTCATGAATACTAATAAAGTATAATTCCATATGCCCATAATCATAAATTAAGTGAAACCTTTTGCGCTTCGTTCAAAATTGTGTATATTAACTGTATATCGAGTCCTTACATCTTAGTTTCATAAAAATGCCGAATAGGGAAACAGACCATGACGTTCCTGAAATCTAACATTATGGTGAATTTATTTCAAGTCTCGAAATGAAAGTATATGCAATAAAGAAACTTATTTTGTCCGACAAAAATCTTGTCTTCTATTATGTCGAGACGGTTTCTTTTGTAAAAACAAAATCTCTCTCCTATGAAATAATTGCAAATGGATTTGCATGTTAAACTTCTCTCGTTCTCTGTCTCTCATCTGTTGTCTCCTCCTCTCTCCTCTCTCTCTTCACGTCTTCTATCTACTCATCTCTGATCATACAGCAGATCTCCTCTCTCCTCAGAATATCTACATTTGATACATTTTCCTGTTATTTTAATACATGCCTTACATTCACAGAATGTGATTTTCGTTTTTAATTAAAAAAAAATTCCACACCAATTTATCAATTGGTATGGATGGTACATTTACAGAACAAACAAGAGACGTTGATCCGACGTTAATTCTACAAACACTAACCCGGCTCAATATAAAGCAATGTTGTTGTAAAACAATTAACAGGAGCACTGTGAACACACACGCGACTTTGATTTCCAAGTCTACCGGCATTCGTTTTTGTAAACGTGTGTTTGTTCTGTGCTAAAATCCCGCTCAAATCACTTTACAGGATGTCAGGTGGTGTCCTACTCTCTCTCTTCGCCGCTCTCTCATTCATCTCCCGTCTTCTGCTCTCTTCCCTCTCCTCTCTCTCTCCCATCGACTCTCTCCTCCGTCGCAGCACTTCTCTCACATTCGCATTCCATCTCTCAGTCTTCTCCTCCCTCTATCCTTATCCTACGAATCTCTCGCTCCCTCTAGAAATTTGGTCTTACAGGGGTCAATATTTTGAGAAAAAACTTCATTTTTTCATGCAAATGTGCAGATTTTGATAATCGTCCTTTGTGAACACTAAAACTCAAAACCTATCCATTGTACACAGCTGAAATTTTGCATAATTTTTTCTTACCGCCCCGCTGAGCAAATTTCTTTAATGTAACCATTGCATATTACAGTGAATAAACAAGTTGACAAAATTTCAATTAAAAAGTTAAATTTTTATAAGATTTGGGTATATTTAGTGTTACAAAAATATGATTGGCCAAGATCGGGTGAAATTCATCGAACAATGAAAGTTTTCCCCAATATACCCTATAAAACCAAAATTGCAATATGCGCAATCTTGTATATGGTAAGAAAAATTATGCAACAATTTCAGCTGGTGATTGTACAATGGATAGGTTTTGAGATTTTAGTGTTCACAAAGGTACGATTTATTCAAAATCTGCCACATTGCATGAAAAAATTTGAAGTTTTTTCTCAAAATATTGACCCTGTTATTAAGACCAAATTTCAATATGCAATCTTGCAGTTTGGTTTGAAGAAAAAGTGTGCAAAACTTCATATACTAGTGATGCACAATGTATAGGTTTTGAGTTTTGGTGTACACAACAATTGTTGACGACAGGGATGGAACAGACGGACGAACAGACGGTACGGACAACGGGAAACTATAGGGCGCCGCATCTCTCGTTATGTACGGGGCTCTAATAAATAGCGAACCAACAATATTGACACATAACTGGTTATGAACAAAATGAGTTCAGTCTATCGTGTAGTTTTTATGTTCTCAAAAAGAGAGGCAAGCCAATTAACAATATGCAATCATCTTTCAATAACCTTGTGCTAAGTTCCTAAAAAGTCTTATACCAATGAATATTATTTCCTTTTGTATTTTATAATTTATAACTCTGCCACTAGCACGGGGATCATTAACTAGGAATTGTTATGATTCCATTCACAAAAAATTATCTCGTTCTCCAGTTGCGGTGTCGGAGATTTTAATGAGAGAGGTCGGTAGGGGTGGACTTTATTCATTAATTTTATATGATTTATGACGTAATACTCACTTTCTTCCGGGTATTATATTGTCAATTTCTTTTTATACAATAAATTGAATAGAAAATTAGTTATAAATAAAATACTATCAGTTCACATTAGGAATACAACACTCTCAAAAACTTATAAAACGTTTTTACATATAAATAATCCAGAGCATTCAAGACCCGGTCACCCCCGGGCAACCCTCCCCATCTCCCCCATACGGACGAAGTTTTCGCCGCTGGACCCGTCATAAGATCTCAACATGTTCACATATAATCTGTCATAACGTAAATTGGCCGATAAATTTAAGTATTGATTTAATAACGCACTGATTTTTTTAGTAAAGTTTTGCTATCTAACGTAATATACTACAGTTCATTTAGGGTTTTCCATGCCGAATGCACATCTTGAGTTTACAACGCTTCTGGCATTCTTCCACAATACGTCTGAAGTTTATCCGTTCAAGCTATCAAATTTTGTGGAGTAAAGCAGGGGCTTGACGGAACATTTACTAGATCCGAGTAAGTATCTTTGTTTTTAAGAGGTGTTTTGTGAAGATTTTTTGGAATGCGGTATGGTACCAAATATTCATTCTCTCGTCCGCGCCCATTTGACTGGGTATTTAACTGAAACATGTTCTTGTCGATTTCTTGAAACAATTTCATCTTTTGAAAAGCCTTATGGGGTAGTTGGCACAGATTACGATTAACCATAAAAGTACGTTGTATAAACATAACGACAGATTCGCTCTCAATTAAATTGCAATGTATAGTTTCCATGCAGCCTTATCACAAAAATATTTAACATCTTTATTCAGCTCACCCCCCAATCACCCAACACCCCTCTCACATTTTTTAATTATCTTGTAAGTATTTTTTGGGGTAGACTCCCGAGTATAGCATAGTGGTTAAACGAGGACTTGCTTTTAATCACCGCTGCGACCCGAGTATCGATCCCCATAATTGATTTTGAATTTACAAATATCATTCCGACCTTTTGAGTTTGTTTCATTTAATCTATTATTTATATTGACTCACTTGCTTGATTTATGAAAATCACAAGAGGAATACAAGTGCGATACAGAGCGGTATGGTAGGGATCCAGGGGGTCCGACAGCGCTCCCCTTTTCGCTAAACCATAAAATAAAAAAAAATAGGACAAGGGGAAAAGAAGAGAGAGAGTAGAGGTCATTGTTGGAAGACAACAATTAGTATTCAGTAAGTGATCTTGTTAAAATGTGTGATAAAAAATCATGCATCTTAAAATATCGGAAAGTATTCCTAGCAATATTCCAATATCAGGTGAAATCACAACGAATTAGTCAGAGCCTTGCTCTCGAACGTTCGGAATTATACATAGCGAAGAATTTATTAACAGTGCTGAATAATCTCGGACTTGAAAACTCAATAAATGGACACGCTCTCAGAGAATGTCTATGCTGGAACCATTAGGAATATCTAAATTCGTGAGCATATGTTAAGACAACATTAGATTAAAAATCGAAATAATCTTAAAGCATTCTTTAGCTTGAAACTGTCATGTTCCACCCCATTCAATTCAAATTTTCACACTTCTATAACTAAATTATTTACCTTTTTTAAAACAAATAATATCAATATCATTATTCTCTAGTTATTTAATGATCAAATCACCGAGGCCTACCGATAATTTAATTATATGAAAGGTCTTCCGCATTCCTACTCGGGTTACAGCACTACTTCTCTACGTTGGGTTCTCATGTTTCTATTTTTCTCTGGTTGTTATTCAAAGAGTCTTCCTTTCTCAACAGGCATACAACCTGTACTTGTTATTCTAATCGGCTTTTCCTTTTATACCTTTTAATTATTTAGAAGGTACTTTCCGGTTATCCACTCGACAGACGTACACTATTCTACTTTTAATTCTTCGGTTTCTTATTTCATTTATAATTATCTCTTTTATCTCTTTTTTCTCTATTCGATTTCTTACCAACACGGCCTATCAACACCCGTGTTACCGCGAACTCTTTACATATAGTGAACATGTTATTGGGGCTTCGGAAGAATAGGTGTATAATGGTCTAGAGAAGATCGAAAAAGAATAATTTTTCGCTCTTTTTCATTAGATGAGCGTCACTTCCGCGCTCTGACGATATTGACGATTTCCTGATTTCCGAGGCTCCATTTTGTGCCACGACAATGATCTCCGTAACATAGCTCTAGAATCTTATTCATAAGATTCTATTATATCAGAAAGATTAGCTCTCTCTTATCTCCGCCCGACCGTTCCCT